>APFE030971926.1:36263-55994 GCA_000404065.3 Pinus taeda
AAATTACTGCTTTCCATTCGCAAACAGATGGACAAACCAAAGTTGTGAACATAACCATTGTGCACCTCTTGAGAGGATATTGCAGCACGCATCCCAAGCTTTGGGATGAACATTTGCACTACATATAGCATGCTTACAACTATGCCAAGCACTCTTCCACAAACACCTCACCGTTTGAAGCTTGTTTTGGTTACTTGCCAAAATCACCTCTTGATTTCATTCTTGAGAAAGATGTCACCATTGAGGGACATAGTGATATTGACAAAGCTCGTTCATTCATTGAAAGAATTCAGCGAATACATCAACAAATTCAAGAACAACTTGAGAAGAGTCAAGGCAAGTACAAGGAAAGACACGACAAGCATAGAGTCGATCACAAGTTTCAAGAAGGGGATGAGGTGTGGTTGTACATTAGTAAGGAAAGGATGCAAGGAGAAGGTAAAAAGCTGAAGCCTATTTGTTATGGTCCATTCAAAATCCTTAAGAAGGTTGGAAATAATGCTTTTCAATTAGATTTGCCTTCTTACATGAAAATGTATTCTGTTGTTTATGTGGAGAACTTATGTTTGTATGAACCTCCTTTGATCGCTGATCACGAAAGCGCTGTTCAGCTGCCATCTATAGAAGATTTCTCGCCAGAATTCTTAGATGAGCTGAAAGAAGATACAATCCTTGACAGAAGGACACACACTTCAAGGAGGGGCAATGTAGATTATGTTCGGGTTGGTTTCAAAGGCAGCAAACCGAACAAGGTAAAGTGGATGGAGGTGGACAGAGTGAGGGTGTTGTACCCTTACCTCTTTAATAGGTAGTTGAAGGCTTTTGGGGTCCAAAAGCTTCCTAATGGGGAGGCGTGGTCAGGGGCACATGTCCCAAGTGTCGTAAAATGCTCAAAAATGAAAGTGCTCAGAACTGGATCAAACCTAAATGACCGGATAGAGCTCATCCTCCTAATTCCAGCGCCGCAAACAGTTCAAAAATGGTCGCCGTATGAGAAAGTTATGACCAAAACAAAATCGCCCAATAACCCTTAATTTTTGAATTTTCAAAAAAAATTAAAAAAAGAATATTCCATGGAATATTGCTTTTTGGGCAGCCAATCACAAGTTGCCACGTGGCAAGCCCAGAGGCCGCCACGTGGCCCAAGGTGACATCAGCATATATGGGGGCATATATTTCCAAAATTTTTGGTCGAATGGTGGTTTGAACACGCGACCTCTGGTTCAACACTACAATGCCTTACCAATGCACCAAGCGGTTTGGACTTATTTGAATGGCGGAATAAATTTAATTTAAACTTTGATTTGTGTTGGGCGGGGCCCGAAGGGGGCCATCCCCCGCATACCATCTGACCTTACGCCCAAAACCGTGGGCCGAGACCCTTAACTGCCGGGCACGAAATCCAATGCAAACCACCAGCCGAGATTTGCGGTCACATGTGGGTAGTTAACTAACAGTCAGGATTTGGCGGAGGTGGTGATTTTGGTGGACCCGCCATAATTGGCGGAGTTAACTGGACTCCAACTAAAGTTAGCTGGAGTGTTTCTAGGCATAACTAGAGGAAAACTTTAATGGGCCATAACTTTGGCTAGGAAAGTCCGTTTTGGACGAATTGTTTTTTGATTTTGGGTATTTTCGACCTTCTAAAGCCATTGGCATAGGTTTTACAGCCATATGAGGTCATGTGCAGAGGTGTTGGATCCGTGGAAGTGCTAGGAGCCACCAGGGCCCAGTATTGTGAGAACTGTATGGGGTTGCAGGTATCCATTGGAGGTGAACCAGTAGTCAATCCTGAAGGATTCAAGTGTTCTGAATCCGTTTTTACAGTCTCTTCCACCTGTAGAGACTTTTATTTAGCTATATATTCATTTTGAGCATTTAATTAAAACAAGGACAGGCCCATTTGGGAGACTTGAACCCAGCAGACGTAGCCCAGGAGGGGTGAACTGCTTTATCAACTTATTTTGCATCTGTGGTTGATTTATTTTGCATAACAAATTCATTTTAGTGTGTTAAACAGTAAAAGGAAATAATTCTTCTATGCTTAAATGGGTCATGAACAGCTGAAAATTTCATTTGTTTTTTTACTGCAAGACATGGGCATCTTTTAAACATGTTTATTACTGAATTCAATACCTTACAAACCATTTACAAGTAGTTTCAAATTCAGATAACTAGTGTGGTTCATCATCAGGTCCTGATGATGAACCACACTAGCTTGTTTGAAATGCATCAGAAAAAATTTCTCGTATGTGATTTCTACTAAAAAGAATCTTCTTAATGTAATATGGATCACAGAAGCCTGAGTTTAGAAGTTTTAAGCAATTAAAACAATTGTTGATGAATGCTCGAGTTTTAAAGAATGAAGATCTAGATAAGGAATTTTTGGTATGTAGAGATGCCTATAAGAGAGCACTTGGTTGAGTCCTTATGAAGGAAGAACACGTAGTATACTATGAATCAAGGAAATTGAATGAGAACAGGCAGAATTATCTGACACATGATCTTGAGTTGGCAACGATCATCCATGCTTTGAAGATGCGAAGACACTATCTTCTTGGTAGGCAGTTCATCTTGATGAGTGATCACAGTGGATTGAGGTATCTATTTGACCAACCAAATCTGAATGTTAGGTAGGATAGATGGTTGGCCATGATCAGTGATTTCAACTTTGAGATTAGGCATATTAAAGGTAAAGAGAACAGGGTTGTAGATGCTCTTATCAGGAAGATATAGGTAAATCACATAGCAACTATGAGTTCTTATGGGAAACATTTGCAGGATAAGATCTTGCAAAAAGGTCAGCAGGATGATAGGTGGAGGGAACTTATGCATAGGTTAATACAAAGTATAGGTACAAGTGCATGTATACGTGAAGGTACCGATATACAAAATATAGACCTACATCTTACAACATATGGCTTGGTTAGATTTAGGGAAAGGATATATGTGCCAGACAACAGTGAGCTCAAGAAGCATATCTTGAGGGAATTTCATGATAAGATGTATTCAAGTCACTCGAGATATTAGAAGATGTTGACAACAATCAATAAGTTTTATTATTGGCCAAATATAAAGAAGGACATGGTAGAGTTTGTGTCTAGATTCTTCGATTATTAGCAGGTAAAGGCAGAGTGTAAGCATCCACATGGGATATTATAACCGATTGTGATTCCAGAGTGGAAGTGGGAGGTCATTTCCATGGATTTTATCACAGGTTTTCTAAGGACATATAGGCAACATGATTCCATCATGGTTGTGTTGGATAACTTAACAAAGGTAGAGTATTTCATTCTAGTGAAGTTTACATATTCAACTAATGATGTAACTTAGGTATTCATCAGAGATGTAGTGGGGTTACATGGTGTAATTAAGAATATTGTGTTAGACAAGGATACCAAGTTCACTTCTAGGTTTCAGAAAGAGTTATTTGCAGGTTTGGGTACAAATTTCGCCTTCAACACAACTTATCATCCGTAGATAGATGGAGAGACAAAGAGGGTCAACATGATATTAGAGGATATGTTGAGGATGTATGTGATGAATCAACAACGAAAGTGAGAATAGTATATTCCACTAGTTGAGTTTGCTTACAACAATAGGTATCAAGAATATTTGAGGATGAGTCCATTTGAGGCATTGTATGGGTGAAGTTGTAACACTCCCATCAATTGGAGTGATCCAATTAACAAGGTGTTGATTGTACCAAACATGTTGGCAGGGATGGGACAAGAAATGTAGGTAATAAATAAGAATATAAAGGCAACACATGTTAGGAAGAAATATTATGCAGATCATAACATGTTGTTTAAGGAGTTTCAGGTTGGGGAATTGGTGTACTTGCATATCAAGCCTAAGAAGAGCTCCTTGAGGATTGGATCATGTCCCAAGATGACACCTTGGTTTTTTGGAAATTTTAATATTCTTGAAAGGATTGGACCAATATCCTATCGACTTGCACTACCTTCGACATTGAAAGTCCATGATATTTTCCATGTGTCATTTCTTAAGAAGTATGTTAAAGATGCTGATTATGTGATTGACTGGTCTGTATTATAGGTGGATCTAGAAGGAAAATTCTAGCCAGAAGTTCACTGAATTTTGCAGAGAAATATGCTCATGCGCCGGAACCTAGCAATTGAGCAAGTTAAATGTAGTGGAAGCACTTTGGGCCCAATGAAGTTGCATGTGAGATGTTCTATCAGATGTGAGATATGTATCCTTCTCTATTCGTTGTTTGCGTGAATGTTTTGGCATATGTTTTCATGTGATGTTTTGGTATATGAATATATGTATATGGAAGTAAATACTGCCATGAGATGTGTTATAAAGATCCAATAAGAGGTATGGGTATCATGTCATTATGGTTGTCATTTTTTTTATGTTTTCATGTTGGTTGTTTCCCATCAGCTTGATCATTGTAAATATTGGAACGAGCTAAATTATAAAGGTCCATGGTGTATGTTTTTCTTACAACATTTTTGTTGGTTGTAAGTGTCATTGAACACTGAGGATGATGTTCCCCCAAAGGGGAGGGTTCTTTAACAATATTTGTGAAATTTCCATGTAATAAAGTTAACAAAGGCAAAATAATAACCATGGTTATGGGACACATATTCCAAGCTAAATGTTGGGAAAAAACATAGTGATGGGGATCACTTGTGATTAGTTAATGGCTAAGGAAATTGACAAAGGCAATGACAAAGGATTTGGAAATACAAGAGGCATTAATTGGCATTTTATTTATGAAAATACTTGAAATTAGGAGAAAAGGAAGGTGAAAGGTCACAGGTCGCATGTGAGGAGGAAAATGAAGGAAAATAATGGAAAATTGAAGAAAGTAGAAGCCTCGTTAATCAAAAGGCTTATGAGTATTAGTTGAAAAACTTCTGTCAGTTTAGTTTTGGAGCTCCCTCTGTATTCTCTCTCTCTTATACTCTTAGACATAGAGTCTTCTTGGAGCACTCTTGGAGGAGTGTGACATGCTTGGAGATTTGGAGAAATAAGGAAGGAAGAGTAAGAAAGCACAAGAGGACATCAGGATCAACAACTACAATGGGTTTTTCTTGAAAACATTGAGTTGCATGTATAATTTCCTTGATAGATTTGGCATGCATGGCATATACATGTAGTTTATTGGTTATGATCTATCATTGGCATGGAGGATTTCCTATATTGATAATGGTTTTTCCTATGCCTTTCCATTTCCTAGATAGCCATGGTGTCATGGGTTTTACTTTTGTTTTCTAGTTGGTTCTCATATTCCTTTGGCTGTGGGTTGAGTTATTAGTTCCTGGAGCCTTGGTTGGACAAATTCTCTGGAGCCCTATAATAGCTTGGGTTGAATTACTAGTCTTGGAGTCTTTGTTGGAAAAATAGTCTGGAACCCTTGGTAGGTTGTGTTAGTCCTTACAATCTCCTAGGTTGAAAAGGAAATCAAGAAGGGTAAACTCAAACACTTCATGGAGAGTTTGTTTAGGAGTTTACTTATTTTATGAGGCCTAATAAACATAAGAAACAAGCTATGATGTACATTTATTCATGCATACATCACATAGCCTCGAAACTAGTTCCATTACATAGAGAATCTTGACTTTGACTAAGTTAAACTAGAAACTAGAAATTTACACAGTGTAAATTACAATTTGAAACACATAAAAGCGCAGAAGCGCAACACGAAATTTGAGCTGCTTTTCAGGTGCCTTCCAGGGGTCAAAATGCAAACCTAAGAGAACGATCAACTAGCCCTTCAAGGCTGGTTTCCATAACAGTTTGAATTTCGAAATTGGGACCATGCGAAGGCCTTAAAAAATCCATCCTCCTAAGGTCACTCCAGAAGCGCAACACCTGTCAAAAAATGGTCTAGAATGCTAGTTTTTTGCCACTGTTTTGCCTTTTTCTTCGAAATTGTGCCACCTCTACAAAATATGAGCAAATCGGTTTTTAGAGGATGGCAAGAGATTTCCAAAAATGTATACCTTTCCTAAAATTTAGGCTTGAGGAAAAAGCGTAGCACTAAGGCGCTGTGCTTTTGGTGCTGCTAAATTTTTGAATTTGGACCAAAATTTCTCAAAAAACTCAAAATGATCAGAATTTGCTCAAAATCGGAGGGAAGGTGTAGAAACATGTTTTTTATAGCTTCATTTATTCTTCAGCAAGCATCTCTAATTTCCCCTCATCCTTTGGGTCTTTTTCGCCTCCTTGAGCTTATTTTCAAGTTGCTTTACTTTGACATTGGCGATCATGTTTTGAGCTTGGTAGTGGTGCAGCATTTGTCTGGGCAACTAATTATCCCTGTTTGCCTTCTCAAGGAGCTTCTCCAAGTGTTAATTTACCCTATTTAGCCAATATTCCTTATCTTGATGAGCCTCTAGGGCAATCCTATCTTCTAGGTCAAGGTCCTCATTCAACATAATTTGTTCTTGCTCTTCTTTCAAAGCTTTCTTGAGGCCTCTTATTCTCGATCTTTTACTTTTTCCTCTCCCCTTTGATGCTTCAAGCTCGCTTGATTCCATGATATCCTTACCTTTTCCAACTTGCTACAATAACTTGGCTTTTTCCTTTTATAGGATCAACTCCTTTGCTTTGAGTTGACTATTTTCCCTTTCAAGGAACGATATGACATATTTTGCTATTTCCAAATTTATTGCTAGCTCCTTGATTTGATAGTCCTTATCCCTAATTGTCTGTTGCATGTTTGAAGTCTTATCCTCAGTCTTTCGATCAACTAGTTCAAACTCATGCTCAATCATATCTTTCTCTTTCGATGTCGGTTCCTTCTTTGTTGATGAAGAGCGCTTGGCCCCTTTCTCTCTGTGAGAAGAAAACACAAGCCTTTGCCCTTTCTTATACACTTTAGTCACCTCAGGTTTGGGTAGCTGAGTATTATACATTGTTTTTCTAGATGACCCCACCTATGTTTGTTGTTTTGGTGCACTAGGAGACTGAGACTCTGCATTTTTCTCATGCCATTTCAAGGATGCTTCCAAAAAGGCTTCCCAAGCCATACCTTTCTTTGCTAGCTAGTGAAGGACAATGGTTTTGATGTGACTGTGATGAAACAAGATTGGGGAGTGCTCTTTGTCCTTTAATTGTATTTTTTCAGACATTTTGGAAATTCTCCTTAATAGATAATTGCACATGTTGAGTGGCTTTTGAGAGGTGAAATGCATCAGGAGGCGAATATGATAAGTATACAACCTGGAGAATCTACCTTCGCAAGTGAAGAATCTAATGGCAATTTTCATCAAAGGGGCGTATTTCTCCAATAAATATCTGAAAGGCATGAGGTAAGTATGTGTTTCTTTGTATGGTGTCTTTAAGAAAGGCTTGTAGTATTCAATATCTAGGCTTATTCCTTTGAGGCAATATTCGCCATTGTTCAGTAACCCTGTTGTAATTGAGATGGAGGCCATTGATGTTGGGTTGTGTTATATTCTTTCCATGTAGTAAACAAGGAGTTTGAGGGGTACCCGTAACCCCACTTTATGGGGTTCGGGGCAGCGCCCCAGAAAATTTTGATTTGGACCCTATGTTAGGTTGGGCAGACCCACCTATGGTTTTGTGCATGATTTTTTGCACATGTTTTTTGGACGTGATGGTTTTTCGGTCCATGGTATTGGACGCGATGTTTTTCGGTCCATGGTATTGGATGCGATGGTTTTTGGTCCATGGTATTGGATGCTTTGGCATGTATAAATATGTATTATAACATTGAAAGGAACATAATGAAAAATCAAGCTGGTAGTCCCAGTTTTGGGATCCAGTGGGAAAATCTCTGTGTATATGTGTTTTATGTGTTATTCTCTTGCATTTTTTATTTTTCTGTGTTTTAGAATTCATATGCAGGTAATTTCTGTACAGGGTTAAAACCTACATTTAGTATTAGAGCTTTTTTTGGCTTCAAGGGGACGCCTTTGTTGCCGAGGGGTTTCGCTTGGGCCTATGGTAGACCCTATTTAGTGGGAGATCTGTGAGATCGATTCTGGTGGTGAAAGAAGATGGCGAGTGGTGGAAAGATAGAGATCGAGAAATTTAATGGTAAGTGTTTTGAGTTGTGGAAACTTAAGATGGAGGATCTATTGGTGGATAAAGATCAATGGATTGTGGTAGATCTAGGTACTAAATCAATGGGAGTGACCGATAAAGAATGGAAGAAGTTGGATCGGAAGGCAAAGAGCACAATACGATTGTGTGTCTTAGGTTCAGTATTGCTGAATGTATCAGGAGAAGCTACGACAAAGGCTTTGTGGGACAAGTTAGGGACTTTGTACCAATCTAAGTCTCTGGTGAATAACCTGAGGATGAAATATGGAGACTCAGTGATAGAGAATCTGAATGCGTTTAATACTGTGGTAATTCAGTTAGCGTCTGTTGATATTAAAATTTCAGATGAAGATAAGTGCATCAGTTTGTTGTGTTCTCTACCAGATTCGTGGGATAGTTTGGTTATTTCAATAGGTAGCAATGCAACTGCCTTGCATTTTGATGAAATAGTCTCATCCTTGCTGACGGAGGGGATGAGACGGAAAAATATTGAGAGCCAAAATGGTGCTGCCTTGTTTGTATGAGGACAGTCCCGAAACATAAACAAAAATAAGTCATCGAGTGGGAGATCTAAATCTAGAGGGAGATCTAAATCTCCAGGAAAACCTGTAAAGGTGGTGTGCTGGAAATGTGGAAAGGAAGGGCACTTCAAAAGGGACTGTAAATCTAAAGCTCCTGATAAAGGAAGGGGATTTGATGATGCTCCTTCCACAGAGGCAAAAACCACCTCAGATGAAGGTGGGGATGTGTACTTGGCTTCTTCAAGTACACATGTAGATCATGAGGCATGGTTGATTGACTTAGGTGCATCGCTTCACTTCACTCCCCATAGACAGTGGTTCTGTGAGTATGAGAAATATGATGGTGGTGATGTCTTCTTGGGGATGACAGGAAGGCTAGAACCATTGGTCGCAGAAAAGTAAAGTTGAAGTTGCAAGGTGGATGGGTTAGAACACTTTCGGGTGTTCTACATATTCCTGCGTTGGCCAGAAATCTGATTTCTGTAAGCAAGCTGGATGATGTAGGTGTAAAAATAGTGTTCGAGAAGGATACCTGCAAGATGGTTCGGGGAGCACTGGTATTGATGTGGGAAGTTCAGACTGGAATTATGTACAAGCTGCAAGGTAACACTGTTATTGATGGGTGCAACAATTCTGTGGTTCCTAAAAGTGGAGCAGAAAATCTAATAGTCTCTGGAGAAAAGACCATGATGTGGCATCAAAGGCTTGGACATATTGGAGAGAAGGGCCTTCAAATACATCATGGTAAAGGTACGGTAGAAGGTATGAGTAATAGCTCTCTGGATTTTGATTTCTATGAAAATTGTGTCTATGGGAAGCAAAATCGAATGAGTTTCCCCTCTAGTAGTAAGAGGGTGAAACAAATATTAGAGCTTGTGCATAGTGATGTGTTTGGACATGTGAAGGTTCCATCACTGGGTAAGTCTATGTACTATGTATAATTTATAGATGACTTCTCAAGGAATACATGGATATATTTCCTTAAGAAGAAATCTGAAGTCTTTGACAGATTTAAAGAATTCAAAGCTCTGGTGGAAAACTAGATAGAGAAGAAGATAAAGGTGCCGAGGACAGATAATGGTGGAGAGTTTTGCAGTAAGGAATTTGAAGAATTCTGTAAGAAATGTGGTATAGCACAACAAAAGACTACATATACACCTCATCAAAATGGAGTTGCAAACAGAATGAATAAGATGTTGATGGAAAGGGTAAGAAGCATTCTCAGTGGTGCCAGGTTAGGACAAGAATTTTGGGCAAAGGCGGTGGATACAGCATGTTACCTGGTCAACAGGTCACCTTCATCAGCGTTGGAGGATAAAAATCCACAAAAGGTATGGACTACTAAGAAACCCTCTCTTTCACATCTGAGGGTATTTGGATGTGATGCATATGTACATGTTCCAAAGGAAAAACGAACCAAGTTGGATAGTAAGTCTGAAAAGTGCATCTTTATTGGGTATAAAGATGGTTCAAAGGGCTATAAGCTTTGGAACCTAGTAATAAGGAAGGTTGTGTACAGCCGAGATGTGGTGTTCAGAGAGGTGAAAGATGTTATTAAACATGAAGTCCAACCAAAGGAACTTGAGAAGATAGAGTTTGAGCTAAAGGAGGAAGAATCAGACTCTACAACAGAAGAGGAATCAGAAGATGAAGAGCCACAAACTTTGGCTGTGAGAAGATCAGTTCGAGAAAGAAGGCAGCCTGAAAGGTATAGTCCATCTACTTTCTGTTCAAATTTTTCTTTATCTATTACTGACAATGATCCTAGAACTGTGAAGGAAGCAGTAGATTTAGAGGATGGAAAACTCTGGAAAGAGGCCATGGTTGTTGAAATGGCATATTTGCACAAAAATGAGGCTTGGGATTTGGTGGAGTTGCCAGCTGGAAGGAAACCCATTGGCAGCAAATGGGTGTTCAAAAAGAAGACAAATACAGAAGGAAAAGTGGAGAAATACAAAGCTCGGTTGGTAGCAAAAGGTTATTCCCAGGTACCAAGAATTGATTTTCATGATAGTTTTTCTCTTGTTGCCAAGTTAACTTCTATTAGATTACTTTTAACTGTTGTTGCTGCTTTTGATTTTGAGGTAGAACAGATGGATGTGAAGACAACATTTCTTGATGGGGATCTAAAAGAGGAAATATACATGAAGCAACATGAAGGCTTTGCGGTGAAGGGTAAGAAAGAATTGGTATGCAAGTTAAAGAAGTCTCTGAATGGGTTAAAACAGTCACCAAGGATGTGGTATCAGAAATTTGATACATTTATATAGGGACTTGGCTTCACCAGAAGCAAAGCCAATCACTGTGTGTATTTTAAATTAATCGGTGACCATGTTATTTATTTGGTCTTGTATGTGGATGATATGTTGCTGGTTGGAAATGAGAAAGAAATTATATAGGATTTGAAAACCCAATTGTCCTCCAAATTCGACATGAAAGATCTTGGTGCTGCAAACTATATTTTGGGCATGGAAATTAAAAGAGATCGGGAAAAGTTGAAGCTTTGGTTAAACCAAAGGAAGTATGTCGAGACAATATTGTAGAGGTTTAATATGTAGGATAGTAAATTGGTGGTGTAAAGTTATCTGTTGAACAGTGTCCCAAGACACAAGAAGAGGAACAGGATATGTCCCGTGCTCCATATGCAAGTGTAGTCGGTAACCTGATGTATGCAATGATCTGTACTTGACCAGACATTGCACATGCAGTGGGAATATTGAGAAGGTTTATGTCAAAACTAGGAAAGTAGCATCGGACAACAATGAAGCGGGTTTTCAGGTATTTGCGTGGCACTAGTGATTATGGTTTGTGCTACCAAGGAAGACCAGGATTTGACAGAGTGTTGGATATTCGTGGCTTTGTTGATGTATACTAGGCTGGAGATCTAGATCAAAGAAGATCTACAAGTGGGTATGTGTTTAACCTATTTGGAGGTGCAGTTAGTTGGATGAGTAAGAAACAATTTGTAGTGGCACTATCAAATACAGAGGCATAATACATGGTAGCCACTCATGCAAGAAAGGAAGTAGTTTGGTTGTAGAGATTGTGTTCAAGTATGGGGTTAGTACAGGAAACTATAAGGATAAAGTGTGACAACCAAAGTGCAATTTTCTTGGCAAAGAACCCTGCATATCATTCAAAGACAAAGCGCATTGATGTTCAGTATCACTTTGTAAGGGATATGATAGAAGACAAAAAGGTGTTGTCGGTAAAGGTGGACACTTTGAAGAATACTGCAGATGCATTGACAAAATTTTTGAGTTCTGAGAAGTTGTCCTGGTGTAGAGAAACAATGGGCATTTCAAGGTTGGAAAAATGACCAAGCTCTCCCGTGGCCCCCTGTGGAAAGAAAACTACAAGTGGGAGAAGGTTGGGTTGTGTTATATTATTTCCATTTAGTTAACAGGGGGTTTGAGGGGTACCCATAACTCCACTTTAGAAAATTTTGATTTTCGACCCTATGTTAGGTTGGGCGGACCCACCTATGTTTTTGTGCATGATTTTTTGCACATGTTTTTTGGATGTGATGGTTTTTTTGTCCATGATATTGGACGCGATGGTTTTTGGTCCATGGTATTGGACGCGATGGTTTTTGGTCCATGGTATTGGATGTGATGGTTTTTGGTCCATGGTATTGGATGCTTCGGCATGTATAAATATGTATTATAACATTGAAAGGAACATAATGAAAAATCAAGCTGGTAGTCTTGATTTTGCAATCCAGTGGGAAAATCTCCGTGTATATGTGTTTTATGTGTTATGCTCTCGCATTGTTTATTTTTCTATGTTTTAGAATTCATATGCAGGTAATTTCTGTACAGGGTTAAAACCTACAACTGAAAAAACTGAACTCAACACCACGAATGACAATAATTTCTCCTTTCAGTTGGGTTGCCACCCAATTCGTTAATTTATTATGAAATCCCACCTCGCTCTCCCTTTTGTAAAATTCTAGGCAATGGACATCCTCAAAGCATTGTTTGATGAAAGGATAGGAGTATATTGTATTGCATTCTAATGGTTTATATCTGAGGATCTTCCCTCCTTTATGTTGTCTTTTTCTTTCTGGCGAAGATTCTGCCTCCATGATGACACAAAGCCCTAACAAAAGGTAGTGAAAAATGTGAGGTGTGAATGGAAATGAAGTGATATGAAGGTGATTTTTTGACAAAATGATGGAGGGGTCTTGGGAAAGGTGAAAGGACTTTGGAAGCTAACGAAAATGAGTGGAGAAACAGTGGAAGAATGATTTGCTTGTAGGCGAAAACAACAGGTTTATAATGAAACTTGCCTAAAAACCTCTAAGAATGAGCTATGGTTTTTCTTTTTGAGTGTTAAAACTTTGTTTTGAGGTGGGTAAAATGGTTAAAATGGCTTATTAAACATGTATGCAGGTGTAGGATATCATTTTACATGTTTTTAGAAATAAAAAATAGTGATGGCCATTTACACCCTATCATTTTGCATGCAAATTTCGCTACAAACCCTAACTTGAAGAATCATTGACATGAGATGAAACTAGAAAAGAAAAAGAGGGATGATCATGGTGTACTTACTTGTTCCTTCACTTAGAAGTCAGTAAAATCAAGACAAGTGAAAAAATGAAATTTGGGAGAGTTTTGAAGGATTTCAGGGCACTTAGTCTTGCGCGTAGTGCAGTGTTTCCGAGTGCAGCACCAAAGTGCAGCATAGTTCTTTCGAGCACAGCACCAATCTCCTAAGCACAGTGAAATGCTTCTAAGCACAACGCCTGAATTGTTTTGCCAATATTACCTAGGAAAACGACTTTTTTTCTCTCTTGGATGGGATATTTTGATAACAAAGAGTGAATAGGATGTGAATGAAGGAGTTTGGGGGATTTTGAGTTTATATACGGAAAGTTTCCTCACATTTTGAAAAATAAATGGGACCCACCCTCCTTTAACAACTGATTTTTCACTTTATGAAAACAAAGTTACCTTTACCATTGAAAACCTGAGATGTCCTTTACTTTCCTGAGTGTTGGAGTTTCTTTTTATGGAACTTTTGGAACATGAGAGTATGAGGAGTGTGTGAAAATTCAAAATCAACTCCCAAAAGTTCTTTGTCATGTTTTATTCACTGTTGGCCTTATTCATGAAAATGATGGACCTTGGAAACCCTAACGACCTAATGGATGACATGAGACCAAATGGAATGATGATGATGACTGACCCATTTTTATTGTGACACCTCCATAAAGTGTGATAGATGACCAACATGAGTGAATTTCCAAAGAGTGACTTCATCTTTAGACTGACCAAACAATGACCAAATTTTGCTGTGTAAACCTAGTAACATAAAAAATTTGATTTTGAAAGTCTGGAAAAAAACATAGTAAAAGCATATTTGATCCAGGTGATAGGCTAACAAGATTGATACTAACATTGGCTCCAAATGGGGCTAGCATCTCCTTGGAGGTGTAAATAAAACCATAGACAAGTAACCTTATTCATTGGGAAATGGAGTCAACATGCATAAAACAAACTTTTGACTTAAAACTGATTGACCTTTCGACACGACAGAAAAACTGAAAAATAAAAATGAAAACAGTGCTGACTTAAAGAGCCTTAGGGTCTTCACTTCGGGCTTCAAACTCGTATGGCAGCCATCTAAAATTCTGGAAGTAAAATACACATTGGATGAATTTTTAGGACTTTTTAGACATAGTAGTGCTTGAGAAGCCTACCATTGGTCGCCCCTTCTAAATAATCTCTTCCATCTATTTCTTCCAATAAGAAAGCATTCTTTCCTATGAAGGAAAACATTCTGTAGGGGCCCTTCCATAAGTTTTCAAAATTACCATGTTTTCCTTTTTCTTTATTTCTAGCATCCCACCGAATAACCACATCTCCCAGATTGAAATTGTCTTCCTTGGTTTTGCGGTCATAAATCTTTTTAATCTTCTCCCGGAGTTTGGATGTGTTCTAAAAAACCTCTTCTTTTGTCTGCAGTAAATGAATCATCTGATTTATCCTCCTTTGTATGTCGTTAGTTTCACTATCCAATTCCTGTAGAATTTTTATTACTGGAAGATGAAGGAAATACTATATTAACTTCATATACCAGCTGAAAAGGAGACACACCTATTGATTTTTTAATGCTAACCCTATCTGCCCACAAGGCATTGATGATTTTTTATGCCAATTCTTCTTGTTTACCTCTAGGACCTTCTTGATGATATTAACCAAGGATTTATGGGAAGATTCGACAAGACAATCCCCTTGTGGATGATAAGCAGTAGAATATCCTAGCACAATATGATATTTGGCACAAAAGTCCACCATTATTTTTGATTTGAAAGCAACAAGATTGTCTGTAATTATTTTTTGTGGGCAGCCAAAGATAGACAAAACATTAGACTCTAGGAATTGAATGATGACAGAATCAGTAGCTTGCCTGGTTGGGATAGCTTCAATCCACTTTGTAAAGTAGTCGGTGGCTGCTAATATCCATTTATGTTGTGCTGAAGATGAAGGATGGATTTCACCAATGAAATCCAGAACCCATTGCTGGAAAGGAGTTGAAATTAAAATGGGCGTAGTGGTAATGGCAAAAGTCTCCTCTTTCCTTGAAAAATTTGACATTCATGGCAGCTTATGACTGTTTTGTATGCATCAGAAAAGAGGGTGGGCCAATAGAAGCCAACTCTTAAGATTTTATTTGCTGTAGTTTTCCAAAAGTGATGACTGCTACAATCTCCTTTATGAAAATCCTTCATTACATATTTAGCTTCATTTTTTACCAAACAATTCAGCAGAACACTTCTAGGAAATTTCCAAAATAAAACACCATCTAGAATACAATATTTTGAAGCTTTCAGTTTCAGTGATCTAGCTTTACCTTTGGGGACTTCTAGAGGGGGATTCAAGTGTTGCAAGACATAGACAATGTCGAAATACTAGAGTGAGGACATGAACATATCGGATACCTGCAGGAAAGGGTCATCTTCTTCTTGTTCATCAGACAGTGCAACAACCAAATTGATATCTAGTGCATGTAGATTTGATTCGGTCGTGAGTTTGGCTAACCCTTGTCCTTTGATGAGCTTTGTAGGCTTTATCTCCGAGTCCTACTCTAGCATGGCTACAATCTAGTTTCCTTTTCTGGCTTTAGGATCTGTTTGCACAATAATTTCTCTTACTGTTGCAGTAGGAACATAAGCAATGGTATGAGAATGTAGAATATAAATTCAGAAATCCTTGAGGGCCTTTACCAACACCAATTCCTGCTTTTCAATGATATTGTATCTCAGTGCTGCATCTCTTATAGTGCGACTGAAAAATACTATAGGCTACTCATTTTTTTGATCTTTCTTCTGCATTAGGACTGCTGCTAACGTATGCTCAGAAGAAAAAGAAAAGATAGTGAAATCTGAAGTATAATATGGGCTAATCAAAATAGGAGCAGTAGATAATGAAAACTTTATAGCATGAAATCATTTCTTAGCCTCCAAAGACCACTTTACCTTACTATCCTTCTTCAACATGTTTTCCATTTGTTTCAAGTGCTTAGCTAGATTAGGTATAAATCTTCTCAAAAAATTGATTTTCCCATTGAAATACTAAATCTCTTTCTTGTTCTTGGGGAAGTCTAGTTGTTGGATGGCCTCCACTCTTGCAGGATCAATGAAGACACCATCTTTAGAGATGATGTGTCCTAGTATCTTACCTTCTTCCATGGTGAACAAACTCTTATTTGGGTTAAGTGAGATACCAAATTTTCTGCATTTCTGAAAAACAATTCCTAAGTGATGCAAATGATCTTCATCATATTTTGAAAACACTGTAAGATCATCTAGATAGATAACCAGAAATACATCTTTTTCATTTGCAAAAGCTATGTCCATAGCCCGTTGAAAAGTAGCTCCTGCATTCTTCAACCCAAAAGGCATCTTAGCATACATGAATGTACCCCATGGTGTTGTGAAGGTTGTTTTGAGCTAGTTGTCCTTGTGTACCAGAATTCGATTGTATCCAGAGTATCCATCTAATAATGACATCCTAGAGGATCCAACCACCCTCTGTAGTATGTGATCCATCTTAGGCAAGGCATAGTTGTATTTCAAGGACACCTTATTGAGATTTCTGAAATCAATACATAGACAAATTTCCTTGGTCTTCTTCCTCACAGGTACTAGATTAGACATCCATTCAGACAAATTTCCTTGGTCTTCTTTCTCACAGGTACTAGATTAAACATCCATTCACAAAACCGAATTGGGACTATGATTCCAGACTTATAAAGTCTATTTACCTCTTTTTCAATTGATGGCAGCAAATTGGGATTGATTCTTCTCAATTTATGGCGAAATGGCTTCTGATCGAGCTTAATAGGATGGCGTGGTGAATGATACTTTTGTCATAAACTTTTAGATTTGAATAGTGCCAATCAAATGCATCAGCAAATTCCTTCATTAAAGACATATACTCACTCTTTGTTTCAAGAGATAAGGACTTTGATAACTTGACCATTTTAGGATTTTGAGCTGTGCTAATGTTTACATCTTCAACTCCATTTTCTATAGGAACCATGGTGGGCTTCTTGGCGACATCATATTTGTCAAATAACTCTTCCAAAGGCACCAAGCCTCTTGGAATGTCGTTTCCTTGAGCTGTAATACTTCAATGTCAGCTTAGTGGATGTTTGGATCATCAAAGTTGTATGCGTCATCAATATGAGAATTCTGAAATTCTCCCTCCAATTGCAGAAAACTGTATATTTGTTTATCATCACCAAACACTTGCCAAAATCTCATGTTATCTGGGATAGTTGGGTGATGTTTGACATGGATATATTACTTCTGATTAAGATGAATAGGAATCTTTGTCAACTTTCTACAGTGGCGAGTGAGTTAGCTATGACATTATGAGTTCTAGGAATAAGAAATAAAGTATATTCTGAAAAATTCTTGAGAATATCAAGTACAACATTACGATAATTTCTCATTCTTGGATGCTTGGCCTAGTATTCCCCTTTGACTTGCTTGACTACTACTTCAGAGTTGCCATAAACATAAATCTTCTTTGCTCCCAAATTTTTCAAAATTTTCAGGCCAACAATCAATGTCTCATACTTCGCCTCATTGTTTGAACATTCAAAAGCCAACTTGTAAGAGCTCATTCTCACATTTCGAGGGATTTTATTTGACTGATGTAGTGGACCATGTATCCAGACACCGATTCCTGCTCCTTCTCTTCTCGATGCACCATCAAACTCCATGGTATAAAGACCATTTTCTTCATCAAGAAAAAGGATTTCTGAAGACTGAACATTTTGCTTTTTAGGATTTTGAACATCTATCTCAAAACTTTTTGTTTTCTGCACTATTCTTTGAATTTCCTTAATAGGATTTGTAGGCTGCATACATTCTTCACAAACCTCTTTACCTTTTGCTGTAATAGCTTCATGTATGTTGCTCATTACCTTGGGAACTTCTGAAATTTCCACTAGTTGACTTTCATCATCAACATAATATATATCACTAAACAAAATGAAAGAATCGAGATCAATATGAACAACATGTATAGGATGATTAACTAGCTTCTCCTTACTGTTGATCATAAATTTCAAATTCTTTTCCCTCTAAAGTTTCTGGAGTTGTCCAAAAATAGGGATAGTGGCGTATGAAAAGTCAAGTTGCAAAGTGCCTTTTAATTTTTCTCCCGAAGACCTTGAAAGCAACATGCCAAACCTAGGAGGAATATTGGCAACTATGACATCCATGAGTACATTTTTGGCTAGGATTTGGTCCAAGGATACTACCAACTCTTTAATAAGGCCAAGGCATTTCACTCTTTTGGAATCAAAGGAACAAAGATCATGGTAAGGTCGGGTGATGCTCAATCCTAGTTTATCCATGATGGCTTTAGGCATCAGATTATGGGAGGCGTCATAATCTATGATAGCATTATGAAGGATAAAATCATGAATTTTAAGACTCAGATAAACAGGAGGGATTTCACTATCTTCAGGAGCTCCTTCTAAGGCTGGACCAAAAAGGATTATTGGATCATCATCAACCACATTAACTGTATCAGACATCTAGTCAACCTTAAGCATCTTTGCAATCTAAAATTTATATTTGTCATTCCTTACCAATTCGGTGAGGGGAATGACGATTTTCAATTTAAAAATTTCATTCTTCAAACTAAAAATGTTAGATTTCTTTTCTATCTCTTTCGCAACGATGCCCTTCCTTTCTGTTTGTCCTTTAGCTTGAGATTCCATCCTGTGACTTTCAGTTTGAAATTCTTTATCTTTCCTCACATTGTCGGTGGAGGCTTCATTTGTTCTATCCCAATTCAGTATGACAATGTGCTTGTCTTTATTCTGGCCTGGAGGAGTGGTTTCTTTGCTTGGTGCATCCTTTTGTAGATTTTGTCTTTTCTGAGTTAGAGTGATAGGTACATTTCTATTCCTCAAATTGTACTACTTTTGGAGATGACTGAGGGCATTCTGATATCCTCTTCGACACTCTTCAGTCTGAACAACCCACATTCTGATATCATGAACACAAGACTATTACGAAACATCAAATTCACAACTTAAATGAAATAAGGGTATTTCATCCAATATTTTAGCCTTTCATTTACTTGGCAATCTTTCTTCCCGAGGCTGAAAATTGCTTCCTGCTACTACCTAACAAAGCAGCTCCTCCTGAGCCAATTCTCTCTAATCTCCTATATTCGCTTCCTTGCATATGCATGGGGATATATCCTCTGGACCTGACTTGACTTTGTGCCTCGTCATTCCACACTTCTATTTCAACTCGTCTTCTTCTCACAACATAGAATATTGTTGTATACCCCCCTACAACCATGTTGGTTGCTCTATCCTTTCCCTTGCAATAATGATGCATAAACTCAACAATTCATTATTATAATTTTTATGAAACTAGCTCACAAAAAGATAGAAAAGATAGATTAACGCCTTAGAATTCAACCCCTTCGAGGGGGAAACCTCCTTTACATTACATAAATGATAGATTAACGCCTTAGAATTCAACCTCTTTGAGGGGGCAACCTCCTTTACATTACATAAATGAACAATTCTTGGATGATTCAAGTGACAAAACCTCCTTTCTATATATAGGAGTCTAAGGAGTCACAATATAACCAAGCCGACCTAACAATAATAATATAAA
>APFE030971945.1:0-10353 GCA_000404065.3 Pinus taeda
TTTTTTATATAAAAGTAATAATGATTTATATGGCATATATAAATAATGAAAACAAATTTACCTTCCTTTCAACTTTTCCTAAGCGCATATGTAAAACAGTTATTTATGAGTCATTCCTAGAAACAAGCCCGCAATAATATACACATCATAAATAAATAAACAAATATTGTTATTTATGGAATAATCCAAAATATAATAAGCATAATTTAAATAAAAATATATGTGTAAAACAATTATTTATGAGTCATTCCTAGAAACAAGCCTGCAATAATATACACATCATAAATAAATAAATAAATATTAATATTCATAAAATAATCCAAAAAAAATAATTTAAATAAAAATATATATGTAAGATAGTTATTGGTGAGTCATTCATGAAAATAAAATAAATAAACAAATATGGTTATTCATAAAATAACCCAAAAAATAGTATGAATTATGATTATGTATCGTAATTAATGATATAATTAATTTGATTTTTAAAATGTATGAGAGGTTTTTCCAGCAGCTGTGTGAAAAATATAAAACAACATATGTACAAGGCCATTTCAATTTACGTAGCTTAAACTATCTCCAAGAAAAAAGAGTAAGAATGGTAGAATTCCCAAAGAAGACGAATAACTATACATATATAACTAAGAATTCCCAATTGACTGGAAAGAAAGAGGTGAGCTAAGATCAATAAAATTTGAATAAACCAGTAACTCATAGAAGGGAGTTGAGGTGTATGTATATATATTAGTAATTTGAAACTGGATATTATATATTAATTTGAAAGTTCAATAAACCTATTGAAAGAAAGGAAGGGTAACCCCAAGATGATAGACGTGGGAAGATGGTTCCATTAATGAGTTTGAATAGAAAATAAATTCATTGGTGGGCAGGTTTAATTGACACATAACACAATACACAGATACATGCGTACATAGTTAAAGTGAATCTGAATCCAAAGACATGCATGCTTACACACGTGGATAGAATTGGTATGGTTAAAATTATGGACTTGAATCTGAATCCAAAGACATGCATGCTTACACACGTGGATAAAATTGGTATGGTTAAAATAATGGAGGAGGAAACATAGCTTTAAATGTAAAACTCATTCGAATGGTGGACACATTTGAGGAGAAAACAAAGCCTTAAATCCATGTCTGGTCAATTTAATAGAACTGGTATGGTGGACACATCCGAGGAGGAAACAGAGCCTTAAATCCATGTCTGATGCACTTGGCACAAGGGTAAAATTATTGAGAAAACAGGGGCTTAAAACGATGGCTGATGCACATGGAAAAAAAAGGAAAAAAAACCACCAAACCACATGTTAAAGGAACAAAGAACACAAGACACAACCATGGGTTAATCTAATAAAGAAGAAGAGGTGTTACAGAGGAAAATAAATTAATAATACAGAGACATTGATACTTGAATTCCTAGGGGATAGGATAAATTGGTGAAGAGCCACATACACAAGGGAATTATTGAGGAGGAATCAAAGGCTTAAATTCAATATAAAATGCCTAAAGCACTATGTTTAAACTAATCAAAAAGAGAGATACATATACAAATACCTGGAATTGGGATTAGATTTAATTTCTTCAGCTAAATAGGTTAGGCAACCACCTAGTTTCTTCTTTCATTCATTTCCTTGCCAATAATTTGCAATGCACCCAACAAAAATATAAGGTTATGAAATGGAATTAGTTATCGCACCAGAGCAAAGATGATTAAACACTGAAACAAAATTAAATAGAATTGAATTTGATCCATACAATTTCTGAGAGATAAATGATGATCTCTATAAGCCCAAAAAAACTATTAAACAACTCAACTTCCCAGCTCTATCATTGGTGCCATTCCCTTCCCTTCTATTCTAAGCCTCCTCCTCTTATAGAATATTCACATACTCAACCTAAACATCAATAGAAAATAGACCCAAAACTCAAACCACACCGACACAAGCATACCAAATTGGATATAAACATAAAGACTTAACATAAATATATATAGGGATTCCCCAACTCCTTCCTTCAACGGCTATAAGAGTGTTTTACGGCCTCTAAATTGAGGGTTCATTTTTTATTTGTTTTTTTTTTAACTTTCAATTCTCGCGCTTTTCTGTTTTTTGGAAACGAATGGGTTGATGCTTTTGCTTTTTTTAAATTTCTATTCTTGTGCTTTCTATTTTGAAAAAGATGCGAGGTAAATGCTTTTATTGCAAGGACCATGAATTTTCCGTCAGGTTCATGGTTTTTCCGTCCACGCTGATGCTTTTGTTGCTAGGTTCATGATTCTTCCGTCCACGCTGATGCTTTTGTTTCCATGTTCATGTTTTTCCCGTCCAGGTTGCACTAATGCTTTTGTTAACAAGCTCATGCTTTTTCCATGCTCTTTCCATCCAGGTTGGGCTGATGCTTTTGTTGCAAGTTTCATTCTTTCTCCATCCACCCAGATGCTTTTCTTGCCAGGTTCATGATTTTTCTGTCCACGCGCTTTTGTTGCCATGTTCATGTTTTTTCGGTCGACGTTGAGCGGCTGATTTGATTGTCAGGTTCATCCTTTTTGGTTGGGTGGATGCTTTTGTTGTTTTTTTTCTATTTCAATTAATGCTTTTTCCGAAGGGAAAACAATAGGGTTTCGATTCATGTTTTTGCTTTTATTTATTTTTTTATTTACTCGTATTACTATATAGATGTTAAGTTTATAATTAAGTGTCTATTTATTTTTCATTTTTTATTTATTTTTCCTATGTTTGAAGTAGGGTGTGGAGGGTGTGGAATAAGATTAGAGAGTGTGATGGATATATTATGTTATTTATTTTTTATTTTATTTAATAGTTGTTATATGAAATTTATTCGATATTAATATAATATTTTATTTAAAATTGTAAAGCAATATGTATATAGGGTAAGTATCTTGATAAATTTACAAAATGTTTTTAATAAATTTTAAAAAGAGCAAGTGGAATTGTGTGTGTGAATTTTTATAATGAGGCATGCTTTTTGGTCTTGATAGGAATACAACAATTAGTGTAGCCTATAAATGAAATGGTTGGAAAACTCAAATGAACATCAAAACAGTCACCTCATGATATATTTCACGTAGCCAAGCCAAAAAGAAAATATCATGAACATCTCAAAGCTCCTAATTAAATTTGTATTTAAAACTCATAGTTTATTTGTGTCTTCCATAAACTTTTTTCTATTTATTAGTGGAGTAGGATTCTTGTCCATTTTACTTATCTAGGAAAGAAACTTACTAAGTGCTTTTAGAAATGTAACAGATTATTGTTTATTAACACTAATGTAGTTGGATTTGAGATTTAACAGTGTATGATGTACTTGGGTGGATGGGATTTTTTTAAACCAATTTGTGTAAACTGCAAGTCAGATATATATTTCTATGAATTATTATTTAGTATTTACATTTTTCAACTATCACTACACTTCCATTTTTATAGGTAGGCTAGTGAAAAACATTTTTTTGTTCTTAATTTCCTAACAAGATGTGCACAGTGTAGACTACATTTTTTTAGCACGCGGACTTTCCCTCTTTTGAATGGCTACTATTCTCAATGTCCCAATTTGATATGGCTTCTTGAGACTTATGATTTTTTTTCCTACCCACATTTTGATTTGATCTTAGGTATGTGCTTAATAGTTTTCTCAAAGTATGCATTTGACCATGAACATTACATGTGCATAAATTAAAATCCAATTTAATTAACTTGATTGTGTGTTCCTATTTAATATTCATGAAAACTATTGTTGTACTCAATGCTTGTTCCAGACATTGATATTAAGGAAATGACCTCAGTTGGTTATAGGAAGAATGTTGGTTTAGGTATATATTCTCGAACCATTTTTGGTAATTGGTGAGGATGTCTTGTTTGTTAGTATTTTCCTCATTTTTGGGGGATTCATTTATTCAAAATGCTAGTTGTTTGAATTAAAATGAATAACTAAGCTACATTATTAGCTTGAAAAAAAATCCTTTAATAACTAATGATTTCCCTTATAATTTATAAAAGGTAATGGTAACAAATATTCTTCCATACAATGCTATTAGGTTGATACTATGCAAGATTGAGTCATGATAGATTACAAATAAGCTCAAAACTTTACAATGTAGATAAAGTACAATGTTTGGTAATTTCACACAATTTGCTACATAGTGTTATAAGTTAGTTCAACGTTTACCTCTAATCGTTGATTACCCGCAACAAAAATTTCTATGTCATGACTACATATTTCCCTTACATGACATAACCTGGAATTTTGTTATATTGTCATCTTCAATAGTTAATGTGTTGCATTGAAGCATTATGATAGAATGAGTTAATGTGTTACATTTAAGCATTATGATAAACTTTTCTTCCTTGTTGTCTCAACAAGTGTTGCATACTTGTTATATCCTTTGGGTTTTATTTATTTTAATAATTTCACTATCCAATTTGACATTGAGTTGAAGAGAATCTATTTCAATTTCTCATAATTACTTTTACTTACAAGGTATGGTAATCATACATATCTTTTTGTGGTGTCTTCACAATTAGTTGTTAGCATCTGTAGACGTGTCCTTTCTTTCCTTATTTTAGGTTCTTTTTTATTGTTGAGTGGTCTTCCTTAGTAGTCTATGCTCTTTTTTCAAAACAAGAACAAAATATTTTGTTTTGAAAATAGAAGAAATGATATTTCATGCTTAGCTCTTCATCTATGCCCAATGGGAAATTCAAAACAAGCTAAAAATAACCAAAAACATCCACCTTAGTATGTATTACCTTATGGTACTTATTTTAATTTTTAGTTGTTTGAAATTGCCACAAAATTAAAAATAAAAATCACCTTAGCATGTCTTACCTTATGGTACTTATTTTAATTTTTAATTGTTTGAAATAGCTCGAAGAGTAGGAATTTTCGATACAATATCCTTAACTTAGTTTTCATGAAAATTTTGCAATACTTGAAAGAGTTACATATTTAGCACTTTGACTATCCATGATGGAAAATTCAAAACTAAGAAAAATAGATATCTAGTTATGCCTTACTAATGGTACCAAATTTAATTTTCATTGTGTTTCAAACAGCCCCGAGGAGTACTAGATTTTAGTAAAATATCCTTAAGTTAGTCTCTAAGAACTGAATCTCTTTTGGAACTTTTTTAGATTGTCACATCTTTAACTTTGGGATTAACCTTCAAACCTGGTATTCGAAATGAAGCTTATTTATAGTTCTAGGGATAGAGAAGGAAAAGGTATCTCTTACTTTTCTAAATATCTTTATTGCGACTATTGTTTGACTTTATCATACCAATTTATATTTATTACCTTGAGGTTAGGTTTTTTTTGTATCATTAGTTTCTAATGAGTAGATATTTGTGAAGGAATTTGGGAATTAATTAATTCATTGGAAATACTATAACTCTAAATTTAGAAAGTTGTAACATTATTTGAATTTGTATATATATATGTTTGTGATTTTGAAAATGTTTTATGTATTTATGTTGATATTTTGAATTCAAACTATGCACCATCATTGTTTGTTCATTTTAAATTGTGTAAGCTTGTGCTTAGTTGAATTGCATGTATATGTGAGTGGTTTTGACGGTGTGTTTAGTTGAATTGTGTGTTTGCTTGTTTGAAATTGCTTATATATGAGTGGTTTCCAGAATGATTATTTTCTTCTGTATTTGGGCACGAAATTGTATATTGCGTGTTTTCCTATTTGAACATGTATTTTGTGTGTTTATTTTATTGAAATTACATATATACGTGAATGGTTATATGAATGTATATTTATGAATATCTTGTCTAATTTGAAATTGTAATCATGTGTTTGTTGTATTGAATTATGAATTTCAATGTGTATGTATAATGTATATTTTAATTTGTATGTTATGAGTTTACTTTTATTTAAAGTTGCATAATCATATTTTAGTGTTTTTTTATTGACTTGAAATTGTATGTTGTGTGTTAGTTGAATTTGTATATTGTATGTTTGTTTATTTCAACTTTTACTTTCTATATTCCTTTATTCGAAATTGGATATATATGTGCTTATCTATGAATATTTGTATTGTAGGTGACTTGAAATTGCAATAGTGTGTTTGCTGTATTGAATTGTGATTGCAGTTAATTTTGTAGTTTTCTTTTTATTGACTTAAAATTGTATGGTGAATGTTTCCTTATTTTCAATTGTATATTATGTGTTTTTTTTTTAATTTGTATTTTGTGTTTGATATTTACAAATTTTAGATTGTATATTTGTTCATTTAAATTTGTATTGTAGGTGTTGTCTGAAATTGCATATACATGTCAGAACTTCTTTTTTCAAATGTTTGTATGTGTGGGTGGCATTATCAATGTTTGTGAATGTATGTGTTTAAATTTTGTATTCCATTACCTTTGAAATTGTATATTGTATCTTTGTTTATTTGAAATTGATTAAGTATGATTATGAAGTGTTTTGTCAATGAATGCCTGTGTTTGTTATGTTGATTTGTATTAGCGATGAATTTTATTATAAACATGAATATGTGTATTATATATATATTTAATTAAGTCTTATCTTTTTATTGTATAATATTTGTAATATTTATTTATAATATTGAGTTTTAATTATAATGAGATTTGTATTTTTTCTTTTTTCTTTTTTAATTGTATTTGGTTAAGATAAATTTATATCATTTTTAAAATGTATAAATATAATTAAAAATAATTAAAAATCCATATATATATAAATAAAGGTCAATAAGTTAATTTGAAGGTTGGCAAAAAAAACATAAACATTTTGATAGCATAATATTTTAAGATAAAAAACATTATTAGTAACTATTTTTAATAAATATTAGTACCACAACAATAATAATGTCAGTAATGCAAAAATTTATCATAATTTATTTTCATTAATGTTAATAAATTAATATGTTTTAAAAAAATATCCATTAACATCATTAATCAGTTAACATATTAAATCAATATAATACCTATTTTTAATAAATATTACTACCAAAACAATTATTTTTGTGATTATCATAATTTTTTTCATTAATGTTGATAGATTAATATGTTTTAAAAAAATATCCATTAACATCATTAATCATTTAAGATATTGATGATGATGATGATGATGATAGTAGTTAACATCCACTGAGAACAAATTGGTCTATCGGACCTATAATTTTCTTAGTTTTTAATTGTCTGGATCCTTGTCTTTCTTGGCGAGATTGGAGTTGTAGCTTTATTTTTTTCTCTACAGTCTTCCAACATCCTTTATCTTGCATCTCCTTCATCTCTTCTGGTTCTTGGGACATTGCTGTCTTAGCCTCGCGATCTGTTGTGTTCGTCCTTTTGAAGATAGTTGGAGAAGAAGTTTGGTCTAGGAGATCTGCTTTGCCGTTAAATGAATATTTATTTTGTGCGGTATTCAAATCCTCATAACTATTGATGCTTGAGTGGTCGTCAAGTTCACTTTTTTGTTGTTGGGCGGGGCTTTTTCCCTGCTTGTCTTGACATTTGTTTCTTTCTTTCCCGATTTCTTGTGATTCAGAGTTTTCTCTAGAGCATTCTTATTTGATGACACTATAGTGTTTTTTTTGTGCTCCTTCCCACCATGTAGATTAGTGGTGGTTTTTTCTAGCAGAATTTTTCTAGGAAACTTTTGGGCAATTCTTGTTTAGATGGCCTATCTCAAAGCAGGATTGACATCTGAAGAGGACACTTTCATAATCGAGTTTCTGGTTCCACACAAAGTCTTTACTTATTAGGTTTATTTCAGCTGGGAATTCGACACTGAAGTCCATTTCCACAAAAATGCATGTCATGGGTGGTTCAAGCATATTCCTCTGTTTCTAGGCACTTGCAGTAAAGTTCCCCAATTGCATTCCCAATGGTTTTTAATGAGGAGAGATTCTAAAGATGCAAAGGTAGGATTGCCAATCTCACCCAAACCGGTGCTGAGGTTATGACTGTTGTTGAGGGATCAAATGATGGGTTACGTGGCTTCATGAATAGGCATTGCAAGATATATTCAGATTCATTTCTTCTTTCTCGTGTGATATTTCAACTTCTTGAACATTTTTTCTTCTTGATATGTCCCTTCTATCTTCAGTTTTAGGAGTGGTAATCTTTTCAGTGGCTTTACAATATATGGTCCAGATTCATTTCTTCTTCTCTGGGGTTGGTTCCTGGTGTATATACTCTTCTTTTGACGTTTCTTGATCCTTTCCTTCCTCCTCTATACAATCAATGTAGAATAATTTCTTCTCACCACACTTATGACCTTTAATGTATTTTTTATTAAAATTGTAACAAAGCCCTTTTTCTCTCTTTTCTTCCAATTGTTGTGGTGTTGCTCTAAAGAAGGTGTTGCTCTTTGTATCCTTATAATGTGCTATCATTCCCTCCATGAAAATTGACCATGTAACAAGTTGTTTATGACAAAAAATCCCTTTATATCATAAAAGTTTATGCGATTCTAAATATGAAGATGCAATATATAACTTTTGTAATAGTGGTGCACCATGTAGATCAAAATATTGCTCCATCTGTAGTATCCAACTTACTGGATCTATTCCATCAAACTTCTTAATATCACCTTTTCTTGATTTCAAGAGTGTGATCTTGAAATGACTATAACTATATACTTTCAGATCTCAAAGTTCTAAAATTGTCTCCTGCAGTAGCCATCTGAGTCCTCTTTCTAATGTTGCAAGTCTGATCAGCATTTGATTCTTCAAGAAAGAGTTATGCCCAATCTCCTAAGATGACCTGATTATATAATGTTTTAGTAAAACAAACTTGTATGACGTGCCGTGTGTCACTATTTCGACCTTTGGATCTGAAACTATACACAAAAATCTATAGTCCATCCTCTTTCTGTAACTTCTTACAAAATTTCAATTTCTTGCTCAGAGAGTAAATTATGACAATTTTCCCAAGGTCACCTATTTAGGACGTAATTTGGGAGTTTGCAAAAACCCTAACTTCCTTAGATCATATATCTGGACATATGGCGAGACACATCTAACATTCAGACACGCACTTCAACAACATTTCTTCTCAAATGGGTTTTTGTTTTAGCTTCTGAAATTTCACAGAAAAATAGTTATAGCAAAAATACTACAATGACCTGTTTGGAGCAGCGAAACCCTAAAATCTAAAGCTTTCATACCAAATGTTATGAAACGAGCTCAAAAAAAGATAGAAAAGATAAATGAATTCCTTAGAAATAAGCCTCTTCGAGGGGGCCACCTCCTTTACATTACACAAATGAACAATTATTGGATGATACAAATGACAAGACCTCCTTTCTATATATAGGACTCTAAGGGGTCATAATATAATCAGAGCTCACATAATGATAATAATGTAAGGGAACAATAATAACAATAGTCGACTTCTATGGGGCATAATAATAACAATATGGGGACTACATGGGCACAAAAATATAATAAGGGGGTTTTATTAATAACAATAATGGGTTACACTAGTAGTATAGGGACCTAACAGTCTAAACCCAAATATTATTGTAAGTGACAGAGATTCCATTTTCACTGGAAATTTTTGGACATAATTGTTTTCTTGTCTTGGTAGTCACTTAGCTCATAGCTCATCTTATCATCCTCAATCTGATGGGAAAATTGAAATAGTAAATAAATGTTTGGAAGAATATCTTCGTTGCTTTGTATCTGATAAACGGACAGAATGGTTCAAATGGTTGCCTCTGCCTGAATGGTGGTATAACACTTCCTTCCATACTACAACAAAAATGACCTCGTTTATGGCACTTTATGGATATCATCAACCATCCATCACATCATATTTAAGAGAAAATTCTATGGTTCAAGCAGTGGAAGATCACATCGAGCATCAGCAACAAGTTCTCCAACTCTTAAAGGATAACCTCACCTTGGCACAAAATAGAATGAAACAACATGCAAATAAACATCGCAGCAAAAGAAGTTTTGATGTAGGTGATTCGGTATTCATACATCTACAACGATATAAACAAATGTCCCTCAAGAAAGCTAAGAAGGATAACAAATTATCACTAAAGTATTATGGTCTGTACCAGGTGTTGCAAAAGATAGGTACTAAGACATACAAATTGGAGCTTCTTGCAACTTCTCGAGTGCACCCAATTTTCCATGTTTCAGGCTTAACGAAGGTTATAAGTGACAAGCTTTCAGCTCAGACAATATTGCTAGAACTTGATGAAGAAGGAAAAATCATATTAGAACCTGAAGCAGTCAAAGAAATAAGAACTCGACAGCTACAAAATAGATCAATTTCAGAGTATCTCATCAAGTGGAAGAACTTACCCCTTGAATATTCCACATGGGAGGATGAGAATT
>APFE030971946.1:0-35020 GCA_000404065.3 Pinus taeda
GTTTCCACAACTCACAACTCTGACCATTGAACTTCTCAATCTCTATCTTTCCGCTGCTCGCCATCTTCTTTCACCACCAGAATCGATCTCGCAGATCTCCCACTGAACAGGGTCTACCACAGGCCCGAGCGAAACCCCTCAGCAACAAAGGCGTCCCCTTGAAGCCAAAACAGCTCAGATACCAAATGTAGTTTTTAACCCCGTACAGAAATTACCTGCTATGAATTCTAATCACAGAAAAATAAACAATGCGAGAGATAACACTTTAACACACATATACAGAGCATTTTTCCCCTGATCCCAAAACGGGACTCAGCGTGAGGATTTTTCATTATATTCCTTTCAATGTTAACCTACATATTTTTTTCCATGCGAAGCATCATACCATGGGACCGAAACCATCGCGGTCCAAACATGGACTGAAACCCATCGGTCCAAAAATGTGCGAAATCATGCACAAAACCATAGGTGGGTTCGCCCAACCTAACATAGGGTCCAAAACCAAAATTTTCCGAGGCGCTGCCCCGGACCCCATAAAGTGGGGTTACGAGTACCCCTCAAACCCCGTGTTAACTATGTGGAAAGAATATAACACAACCCAACAATTTAGTGAGAGTTACAAATCAAATTGAGTGAAGGAGCTACACTTTTGCCCTATATCAAACTAGTGAGGGAGAGTTAAATTCTCTTAAGTGTGGAGTTACTATTTTATTCAAAGAGAGAGTTTTGATTCGCCAAGAAAGAGATTTTGAATTCAATTAACTTATTCCATGAGACTATTTAGAATTCGTTTTTATTAATCCATTAAAGATGAATGACTTTAGAATATTTTATAAATAATAATATCATATTAATAATAATACTGGTAAGGATAAAATATTAATTCTTAACTTGTATAATAATTATTGATTTGATTTTAAAGTGGATTTCATATGTCGAGATCATCCTTGATCATTTAGACATGACTTTCTATTTTTGGGAAGTCCCTTCCAAATTGAAATGTGACTTACTATTTTTGGAAAGTCAAATTAGAATTGTCAAAAATGAAATTTTATTATAGGTGGTTCAAATAAAACTGAAATATATGATTTCTTCTAGGATAAATTCATCCCTAAGCTGTCAAATTCTAAAAATTTATTGCAATGTATTTATTTTATATGTTGCACAAATTCAAATGTAATTTTGTTAATTTATATACGTTGATATTATTTACAATATATTACAATATTATTAATAATGTTGACATATATATATGATTGCAATTTATTAGTGACGTGATTATGTACACTAATAATTCCATTTCTTATTGCAAGAGAGTACCCAATGATGTGCAGGTGACGCTAACAAGTAAGACCAAACGCAAAATGTGAGGTGATGTTGCAATTGAAGGTGCCATATCATCTTCTCGTGACCAGTCTCTTCATAAATGTGAAAGGTAGAAAAGAGACGCTAACAATCCAACAAGAAAAATGAAAAGTATAATGGCCATAATGAAGGATACGCAAAAATATCAAAAGCCAATCAATAGGAATCAAAGAAATAATCAAACACTAACATGCCAGGAAGGAAGGGAGTTTTTCAAAATACAAAATGGAGGGTCCCCATGATTTGCGTAAAAAATTATGGGGGTGTTGTGGCCACAAAAATTGGTGACTCCAATTATCCCTAGTTTAAAAGAGTAATGGGTTTCAATTCATAAAAAATATGAAGTTATGAATTATATCAAGTCATCAAACATTAAAACATTTCTCATGGGTCCGACATTTAACAGATCAAGAGATATGGGTTCTAAAAATATAAGTACTTGACACAAACTGAGTCTAAAACCATGAATCCAAGTTCTTATGGAAATATGTAAAATTTTAAATATTATTTCATGTGAGTGATAGAAGAGGTGAATATAGGAATATTTCAAAGAAAGTATACATCCATCGATAAAAATAGTCTCCTTTACTCAACATTGCTTCATTGCCAGTGAGCCTGTTCAGTACCCCGACAAAGTTGTCTTAGTACTGCACAAGCATAAACTCACTTCTAGCGGGCCTGTTCAATACCCCGGTGGGTTTGCTTGCACTTCCCATATTTTCTTCCCATTTTATATCACCCTTTTAATAACTATATGTATAAGTTATGTATATGTAGTTGGATGAAGGTGTAACCACCCCTCCCATATCTACCCAATTTCACTAGCCTATCAGGGTAAACATGAGTGGAGGAGCTACTATGACATGACTCAACCTCCTAAGTATAGCTAAGGAAATGGAATTGACCTACCAAAACTTTACTGACCTTCCTCAGGAGCTACAGGAGCCACGAGAGCTAAACAACCACTTCAGGTGCCCAAACCCTGAGCTAAATTTCCATTTTAGTGATCTGGACTTGCAATCACTTGTATAATAAGGAAAGCCAATGATTTTAATCCTCCATTCACATGGATAACCCTGTCTCCCAACAACTGAATTCTATATTTCCCAGTTATGAGCTTGCGACAACGAAATTTGAGCCACTTTTTAAGGGCTAGTCTCCAGAACTCTGCCCAGAACATGATAAAATTTTCCAGAAAAAAATGAATGACACAAGGACAAATCCATTATTATAAGACTTATCCAAGAACTTGACCTAACCATGATAGCCATTCTGTCAAACACATGGTGAACATGAAATCTACAGGTCATGAATGCATATCTGAACATAGGGGTCTAATACTTATCTAAGAATCATCAAGATCATCTAATGCCTCTCACAATAGCCACAATAACATATATTAGGTCATGCATTCAATAACCATTCATTTACCAATCAAAACATGATAAGAGCCATAACTGGAATCTACCATAAAACCATGCGTATAACCAACATATAACCAAGATAATAAAAATGTTAGAACAGCCATCAAAGCCACATAATAACAAGTATAAATACTCATGAAATACAAGAGGTAAAGAGCTCTTATTAACATATGAAAAATCCAACCAAGTCAGAGACTTCCACTTACCACTCGACCATAGATTGGTCTGAACCAAATCTTTCTTTCACCCAATCATCCCCGTTCCATATTCCAAGAATGAATGTGGGACTCACAACAAAACAAATAGGGCTTCCTCAGGCTTTACCGCAATACCAAAACTAATCAAGGGACTTTTAGGCCCGAAACAAGCACCTAAGCAACCAAGCTTTACCACAATCCCACCAAAACTAGTCAAGGGATCACTAGGCCCAAAATAAGAATATACACTACCATGCTTTACCACAATGCCGCCAACAACAGTCAACGGATTCCTAGGCCCAAACAATCTTGGATGCCTTTGGATTTCTTCACCAATACCTTGAGAATTTTTCTCATCTCCACCCTTAGGCTTTACTGCAATCCCGCCAAAACCGGTCAAGGGATTCCTAGGCCCTTATTAATTTTCCTTAAACCACTTCACTTGGTTCCAAAACCATCTGGAAATCCAAATATCAACCAAATGAAAGAACCCCATCACACCATGCCTATTTGTAAATGCAAAGGCAAGGTTAAAACCACTATCACACCTAGAAAACCCATGCCAATGGCAGTAAGAGAACCAAATACACACATGCATGTACCATGCAGGCCAAAACTAGCAAGGAAATCATGCATGAAACTCGATACGTGCAAAGCAATCCCTTTGCAGCTAATTGATCCAAATTTTCCTTGCTTGATCCTTGCTTTCCTTTGCTTTCTTTTCCTTCCTTTGCTTTTCTTTCTCCAATGTTAGAGTACCCCAACAATGATTTTAAGTGTGAAAGAGTATGAGAGAGAGAGAGAGAGCTCCAAAACTAAACTGACGAAAGGTTTTACTGACAAAGGTTATGAAATGATCCTCAAAAGCCTTCTATTATTTAGGCCTCTATTTTCTTCAATTTCCTCTAATTTTCCTTCAATTTTCCTCACATGCAATCCTCTGACCTTTCACCTTCCTTTTCTCCTATTTTCCGTTATTTTAAGAAATAAAATTCCAATTAATTCCTCTTTTCCTTTGCCAATTTCCTTTATCCTTAATAAACCAAATGAACACCCACTAGGATGTTTTTCCCAACATTCAGTTTGGAATATGTGTCTCATGACCTTGGTCTTATTTTTCCTTTATTAACTTTATTACATGAAATTTTAACCTAGAATTGTTATAGACCCCTCCCCCTTAAGGGAACACCATCCTCGGTGTTCTATGACACCTATGACCAGCAAGACTGTTGAAACCCATAACATACTTCCCATGGAGCTTTATAACCTAGCTCGTTGCAATATTTACAATGACCACTTCTGGAAACATGATAATAATATCATTTACTAGAGCTTTATAACATAGCTCGTTATGGTATTTACAATAAAATATACATATACTTATGCACATTTTCTTAAACTAGCAAATATTTATTTCAGCAAATCACCCCCATGCCATATTCCAAGCATGAATGTTGGACTCACAAAAAATAACTAGGGCTTCCTCAAGCTTTACCGCAATCCTTCCAAAACCGTTCAAGGGACTCCTATGCCCAAAACAAGCACTTACTCAACCAGGCTTTACCCCAGTCTTGCCAAAATTGATCAAGGGATCACTATGCCCAAAACAAGAACATACACTATCAATCTTTACCGCAATCCCACCAACATCGATCAAGGGATTCTTATTCCCAAACAAGCTTGGATGCCTCTCTTCACCAATACCTTGAGGAATTTTTCTTGTCTCCATCCTCAGGCTTTACCACAATCCTACCAAAATTGGTAAAGGGATTCCTAGGCCCATGGGAATTTTCCTAAGACCACCTCACCCAGTTCCAAAACCATCTGACAATCCAAATATAAACCGAATGAAATAACCCTGTCACACCATGGTTATTAGGGAATGGAAAGGCAAGTTTGAAACCATTGTCACACCTAGAAAAACCCATGCCAATGACAGCAAGAGAACCAAATACACACATGCATGTACCCTGAATGCCAAAACTAGCAAGTAAATCAGACATGACACTCAATACATGAAAATCATTCATGTTGTATCCACTTGATCCAACTTTTCATTGCTTTCCTTTGCCTTTCTTTCTGCAATGTTAGAGTGCCCCAAGAATGCTCTAAGTCTGCAAGAGTAGGAGAGAGAGGGAGAGAGAATATAGAGAGAGCTCCAAAACTGAACTAACAAAAGGTTTTACTGATAAAATTTGTGAACTGATCCTCAGAAGCCTCTTATTATTGAGGCCTCTATTTTCTTCTCATTTTTCCTCACATGCAATCCTCTGACCTTTCACCTTCCTTTTCTCCTTTTTTCCATTATTTTCATAAATAAAAGGCCAATTAATGCCTCTTTGTCTTTTCCATTTTCCTTTTAGCCATAATAAACTAAATGAACACCCACTAGGATGGTTTTCTCAACATTCGACTTGGAATATGTGTCCCGTGACCTTGGTCTTATTTTTCCTTTATTAACTTTATTACATGAACTTTTAACCTGGGGCTACTATAGACCCGTCCCCCTTAGGGGAACACCGTCCCTAGTTTTCTATGACCCCTATGACTAGAAAGACCGTTGAAACCCAAAACATACTTCCCATGGAGCTTTACAACCTAGCTCATTGCAGTATTTACAATGACCACTACTAAAAACATGACAATCGTACCGTTTATTGGAGCATTATAACACAGCGCATTACGGTATTTACAATTACAAATACATATTATGCACATTTTCTTAAACTATCAAACCATATTATTTTTGGAGCTTTATAAATCCAACTCGATACAATGTTTACAATAAAATACAAATACATACATATGCACATTTTCTCTAACTAGCAAATAAAAGGATATGATGCTCACATCAGTCAACATGGGAATCTAGAGGCTCACACCTCCACCCTCAAAGGTAGTACCAGGATTCACCTCCTTCCCAGGAAGTCTAGAATCCACTACCAAAGTCAAATTTTCATCCAATGTCTAGTGCTATGATCTTTTCTCTACATGTTTCTTCAGTGAACATTTATCGGCTCATTGTTCCAAGGAACACTCCCAATTTGCATCTAATTCCATCTGGTAATGCTAATGACAAAAAAAAAATCCATCCTCCAGCCTTCCCTTCTATGCTACACAGTCCCTCGGGCAATCCATTCACCCCCTTCCGTGCAGTCATTCACCTTCCAAGTTCCCTAACATCCCCTTTCCCGGGCGATCCATCCCTTGGCTCGGTTTCCTCACATCATAAGGTCCAAAAAACCAAGGCATATCCCTGCCTCAAAACCATCATACCAATCATAGCATGCTCATGGAAATCAATGAACATTATTGGGTATTAATGTCCCACAATGGCCCTGCTCTTGAAGTGCTTTACCAACATATCGTTGCCTATTCCAATTCCTTTTTTCGTTGCTTCTATTACTTGCAGTTAGTTTCAACCACCCCAAACCAGGCATTTCCCATACTTTCCTATACCAAGCACATAACTGCGATTAAACTAAAATAAATTGAAACAAAATCAATTCATACCTCATTCGTAGCCCATCAATAAGGTACACCTAAAACCTATTTACTTCGTGTCACAACAAATCAAACTAATTGTTTGATCAAATCATCATGAATAAACATGTCACGTCTGGTTAGCTCAAAACTTAACCATCATAAATCATAATCATAGATTACATATAACCATCATAAATCATAGTCATAGATCACATGCATAATTAATATAGAAATAAAATACTAATACTTGTCCTTCAAATAATTCTTTGCTTTTGCCTTTATTCTTTGTCCTTTTTGTACACACACTAGGTCCATTTCCAAACCCTACAAGAACCCAGTACCTTCTCTTCTCTTCAATCACATACACATACATATAATTTACATCACACACATACACCCACACGCGGTGTACAACACCACACAGTACATACACCTACACCTTTTGTACAACAGAACACATATGTGTAGGCATAGTATAAAACAAAGAATACACGTCGTGATGCAACAACTACACAATACCAGTAACACAATAGCACATATACACAACATGACATGTACACAATACCATATGTACAACAACACCACCTACACAAGGTGTACACAATACCACCTGCATGATGGGTACATAGCACCACATGTACACAGCGCCACCTACACAATGTGTACACAGCACCACCTGCATAATGTGTACACATCACCTCATGCACACAACACTACATGTACCACATGTACATATAACCACATGCACATAGCACCACATGAACAACATGCACATTGCACCATATATACACAGCACCACATATAAAACTTGCACACAACACCATATGTACATAACACTGCACATAAAACATGCACACAATACTATATGTACATAGTATTGCACATACAACATGCACACAACACTATATGTACACATTATTGCATATGCAACATGCACAGAACACTATATATACATAGTATTGTATATGCAACATGCACACAACACCATATATACACAATATCGCACATACAACATGCACACAACATTATATGTACATTGTACCACATATGAAACATGCACACAACACTATAGGTACAACATGTACAATAGATACACAACAGTAGTACCGCACATCTAGAGACCACATTTTCTCTGCTAGGAAACCTTTCCTCTATTGTCTTTCCACTATCCATACATGTCCTAGCATGTCGCAGATCACATTGTTTTCATTCCGTTGATGTATCCCTCAGCATGACTTGCCATAGCATAAAGATAGACATAGTATAATCACACAATATCAATTCATATCCACATGATACTGACCTCATATATCTCTCAGGGCTACTCTTCCCACTTGATTCCTCATAAACCATAAGCCTCTTCATGCCATTCACCTGCATAAGCAATCATTCCTCCACAATCATGATCCCTAATTACCCTGTCAGACAATGACATACATATACAGATATAGACATTAGCATAATCATAATCACAACACAATTACCAAATATCATAAAGTCAAGGTTATGAGAACTCTCTTTATTCATGCACATCATGCACAACATTGAGAATAACAATTCCCAACATAGCCAAGGCATCTGACACCTCAATCCATTTAATTTATCCTTCGTGTTACATTTCTCATGACTTTCATGCCATCATCCAGTTATCCCAATGGACCCAACTAATCTAATTGATTGTCATATTCTTGCTTTAGCTTCCCTTACTCATTCACCGAGCTTCATCCAAGTCTTTACATTACTTGCTGAGTTTCATTCAGCTCTCCCTGAGCTCCATTAACTTTCTCTTTCCCCAACCAATTCCAAGGCCCTCAAAACATCAAAGGTAAGAACCAAAAGCAACTAAGAAGAAAACCATGAAAAACCAATAGCAATGTGGCACCACAAACAAAGTGCCATGGCCATGCACTAGACATAGACAAAACTGAAAATCAGGAGCAAACAAATCAAAAAAGACCGAAAGCACAAAACTCCCAATAAACACCATGACTCAATCCCCATGGGTTCCTAATGCTTCCAAGGGAAAGCTCAACCTTAGCCTTCTTAAATATCACATGGCAGCCTCTTTTTCCTTTCAATCCCCTGCATCGTACTGCCATAAACACATAATTGTTAGTGTATAAATAAATATAACAATATACATGTTACCTTACCTTGTTGTACCCAACACACTGACTTTTAACTGAACACGTACACATATCATCTCTCTGAGAACTCCAATTCCTTGATGGATCCATCCATTTGTTTACCTGTCAAGTACATGTTCATAAATACATCACTTATACACATAATTTTAGACAAAATCAAGGTTAAGAAGACTTCCTATATTCAAGCAAAGCACTCATTCTTTGGAATTGTGGTTTTCAAACATAGCCAAAGGAATTCTCACCCAAGTCCTTTCTTTTACCTTTTCCTTGCTGCAATTGAGTCTTATTATGTGTTATCACATCACTCGACTGTTAGTTATATAAACAAATAAATTGTTACATTGTCACACAAGTACCAAGCATGTTGCCTTTAACTCTTCACACATGTAAGTCACATGTTCCAAAGATCAAGACATCGTGTGTATTAATTTGAAATCAAAATTTACCGAGACTAGCAACCATGTCATAATCAACTCACGTTCATCAGTCATAATACTACAAATAACACCCACTTGCACTCAAGTACATATCTGTTGTCTTAGCACATATTGTGTTAGTACAACCATCTTAAAACAAGATCAATCCCTTCATGCAATCTTATAGACACATACTCATATCATGCAATTAATCAAATATTCAAAAAACCTGTAAACATACCATGTTAAATAAACTAGATAGATGACATAATCAATCTCATACCTCAATGTATCTCAAGGGAGGCTATCACACATGCACAAGTCAGTCCCGATTAGTATGACACAATATCACAAGTATATTGACTCATACCTAAATTTCATAACCATAACCATCTACATACACCAATCCAAATTAGCGCAATACATATAACATCAAGAGCATAGCTGCAATAACCATACTCTTCATGCATATGACCGCAATTCATATAGAAACAAGTTACTATAATTCATGAGTATCCAACACACATGCATATGACTGTAATGATTAACTAATAGCTATCATGCATGTAACCACAACAACAATATAATGACAAGTACGTACATAATCATAATTCTTATAACAACTATTAACCAACATACCTACATGCTCAACATACAAACATGTATGACGATATTCTCTTACCCCAGGTCTAGCACTGCAACCTAGATCTATCGATCTGCATCTCCTACTCTATCTCGGAAAAAATGTCAACCTCACAACATACCAACATCATCATAAATTGCATAATGACCACCACGATGCATGCACAACAAACACATAGACAACTAACATGCATGCATGACAAACACATTTCACCCATCCATTCAAAGTGTTTGAACCATGCTCTGATACCAATCTGGAATCAAAGATCGCCCAACGAGAGTGCAACATGCTCTAATACCAATTTGTAACCACCCCTCCCATATCTACCCAGTTTCACTGGCCTATCGGGGTAAACATGAGAGGAGGAGCTAATATGACATGACTCAACCTCATAAGTACAATTAAGGAAGTGGAATTGACCAACCAAAACTTTACTGACCTTCCTCAGGAGCTACACGTCTCGCAGGAGCTAAACAACCACTCCAGGTGCCCAAACCATGAGCTAACTTGCCTTTTTAGTGATTTGGACTCCCAGTCACTTGTATAACAAGGTAAGACAACATATGTAAACCTCTAGTCGCATGGATAACCCTACCTCCCAATGACTGCAGTCTAGATTTCCCAGTTTTGAGAATGCGACCCCGTAATCCGAGCCACTTTTTTAGGGATAATCTCCAGATCTCTGCCCAGAACTTGATAAACTTATAGAATAATGAATGACACAATGACAAACTGATTAATATAAAACTTATCCAAGAACTTGACCTATCTAAGCCTAACCATGACATTCATTTCATCAAACACATGGTGAACATGAAATCTACAAAACATGAATGCATATCTGAACATAAGGGTCTAAAGCCCAACTTTAAACAAGAAGGGCATTTCGGTGATTTGGAGAGCCATACTAAATTCTATTTCTATCATCAAGGATGGCTTACTATGGAAATTTGGCAATGGAGACTCTATCCAAATTGGCATCGATCCTTGGACAAGCAGTGGTAACTCCCATCTACTACCAGTTGGACTGATACAGCACCTAAACAATAGGGGCATAAAGTTTCTGGGACAGATTGGAGATCAGCAAAATACTACATTCCATACACAAGCCTGGTTGATTGATCCACACTAGCACATACCAAACGAATGGAGTAGAATTTGGCAAATCTACATTCAGGCACTTACAGAATCACATGTTAGATTACGGAATGTAGAGGATGAACTTATTTGGGCTCACTTGAAAGCTGGGCAATACACACCGAAACAAGGGTATGACATAATTATAGAAGACAAAAAACCGGAGGTCTTAAGAAGCTGGTGGGATACCTTATGGAAATTAAAAGCTCCTCCACGTACCAGACTGTTGATGTGGAACATATTAGAAGATAAGATCCCCACCGGATCCTATTTGAAAAGAAGGGCTTTCTTGGGTCCTACCCAATGTATCCTTTGCCTCCAAGAAGAAGAATCGACTCAGCATCTATTCCTTACTTGCTCCACCACCAGGAGTATATGGTCTCAAGTCCTACTACCTTTTTCATATGAATATGAACTGGCAAGGGGTCGATATAACAATGGCTTGGGAAAACTGGTGGAGTACTTCGGTTGTGGTAAAATCAAGGAACCTTCCACTCCTCGCCTCATGGTACATTTGGCTCAAGAGAAATAACAAAATCTTTGAAGATAAATTGGTAAACTGGAATCTACTCCCCTCACAAATTTGTGTTGCATATAAAGAACTTACAAACGATGACAGCCAAAAGAGACCTAGAATTATACAACAGGAACAGATAAATAGATCAATCTTGTGGGTCTATTATGACAATGCTGCCCAACAGCATGGCTGTGGGGGTGGCATTTGCCTCACCTTTTTGAAGCACGCTACTTCCAAATCTGTATGGGACTGGGACTTGGCACAAACAATCATGTTGAATTGATAACACTTTGTCATCTACTATACTTTGCTATTCTAAAACAATGTTGAAATATACAAATATATGGAGATTCAAAGATAGTGACTAATTGGTTTAACAATACAGCTATTTGCTCTACTTACTCTTTGAGAACTATTATGGAAGAAATTGTTTTTTTCAAAACATTCTTTGATCAGATTTATGTTTCTCACATCTACAGGGAAAGAAATGAAACTGCTGACAGGCTATCGAAAGAAGCGACGCATCGTCCTCTAAGAGAGTGGATGATCGTCGAACATACACCGGCAGGGATCTATCAGTATTTTCACAGACCATATATAGATGAGGGACTATAGAGGGGCAACAGCCTCTAATTTACATAGCTTTTTGTTTCTGAACTTGTATTGAATTTTGCTCTGTATATAACAGAATAGTGAATATGTATGGTCAACCCCTGCGTGGGTGATTTTGGTTTTATACATAGCTTTTATTTTGCAACAGAACAGCACACTCTTTGGGTTTCTCTGTAGAGTGAATATGGATGGTCAACCCCTGCATGGGTGATTTTGATGTTATACATAGCTTTTATTTTGCAATAGAACAGCACACCCTTTGGGTTTCTTTGTATATATTTGTTTTGAACAGTGGTCAAAAAGCCACGCTTACAGCATATGCCTTCGGGCATCCACAGCATGTAATTTCTTTTTATGAAATTATGAATTTTCTTTACGAAAAAAACAAAAAAACAAAAAACAAAAAACAAAACACAAAAAAACAAAACACAAAAAAACAAAACAAAACAAAACAAAAACAAAAAACAAAACCAAAAAAAAAACAAAACTAAACAAAACTAAAAAACAAAACAAAACAAAAACAAAACAAAAAAACAAACAAACAAACAAAAACAAAAACAAAAAAACAAAAACAAAAAAAAACAAAAACAAAAAACAAAGACAAAAACAAAAACAAAAACAAAAAAACAAAAACAAAAACAAAAACAAAACAAAAAAACAAAAACAAAAATAAAAAACAAACAAAACAAAAATAAAAACAAAACAAACAAACAAAAAACAAACAAAACAAAACAAAACAAACAAACAAACAAACAAAACAAAACAAAACAAAAAACAAAAAAACAAAACAAAACAAAACAAAAACAAAAAAACAAAAAACAAAACAAAACAAAACAAAACCAAAAACAAAACAAAACAAAAAAAAGGGTCTAATACATATCTGAGAATCATCAAGAAGGTCTAATTCCCTCTCACAATAGTTGCAATAACATCAATTATGTCATGTCATTTACCAATCAAAACATGATAAGAGCCATAATTGGAATCTATCATCAAACCATACTTAGAACCATCATATAACCAAGATAATAACAATGATATAATAGCCATCAAAGCCACATAATAACAAGTATAAATACAAGAGGAAAAGCGCTCTTATTAACATATGCAAAATCCAACCAAGTCAGGGACTTCTACGTACCACCTGACCATAGATTGGGATGAACCAAAATCTTTCTTTCAACAAATCACCCTTGTGCCATATTCCAAGCATGGGTGTGGGACTCACAACAAACCAACCAGGGCTTCCTAGGGCTTTACCGAAATCCCACCAAAACGAGTAAAGGGATTCCTAGGCCCAAAACAAGAACCTACACCACCAAGATTTATCATAATCCTGCCAAAATTAGTCAAGGGATCATTAGGCCCAAAACAAGAACATACACTACCAGGCTTTACCACAATGTCGCCAACACCGATCAAGGGGTTCCTAAGCCCAAACAAGCTTGGATGCCTCTAGATTCTTCACCAATACCTTGAGGAATTTTTCATGTCTCCACCCTCAGCCTTTACCATAATCCCACCAAAAATGGTTAAGGGATTCCTAGGCCCTTGGAAATTTTCACGAGACCACTTCATCTAGTTCCAAAACCATTTGCCAATACAAAGCTCAACCAAATGAATGAACCCGATCACACCATGGATATCCGAAAATGGAAAGGCAAGGTTGAAATCACTATCACACCTAAAAACACCCATGCCAATGACAGCAAGAGAACCAAATACACACATGCATGTACCCTACATGCCAAAAATAGCAAGGAAATCATACATGCAACTTGATACCTGCAAAGCAATCCCATTGTAGCCGCTTCATCCAACTTTTCCTTACTTAATCCTTGTTTTCCTTTTCTTTCTTTTCCTTCTTTTTCTTTCCTTTCTCCAATATTAGAGCACCCCAAGAATTCTCTAAGTGTGCAAGAGTATGAGAGAGAGAGAATAGAGAGAGAGCTCCAAAACTGAACTGACAAAAGGTTGTACTGACAAAAGTTGTGAATTGATCCTTAGCAGCATTTTATTATTAAGGCCTCTATTTTCTTCAATTTCTAGTAATTTTCCTTCAATTTTACTCACATGCAATCTTGTGACCTTTAACCTTCCTTTTCTCCTATTTTCCATTATTTTCATAAATAAAATGTCAATTAATGTCTCTTTTCCTTTGCCAATTTCCTTTATCCATAATAAACCAAATGGACACCCACTAGGATGTTTTGCCCAACATTCAGCTTGGAAAATGTGTTTGGTGACCTTGGTCTTAATTTTCCTTTATTAACTTTATTACATGAACTTTTAACCTAATGTTGTTACAGAAGGGGTGGGATGGTACAAGAGATTTTTAAAGGAAATGGATATAATACTTTTTAAATTTTTGACTCCCTCATCCTCGCCTAAAACTATATGTTCAAAGTTTATGGTATAAAGTGGTAGGATGGGTGTGATTCATTGAGTTAGACTCAAGCTAGTTCTTTCCTTGAAAAGATGAACCTTATCACTTGGAAAACAAACGTTCCTCCATAGAAAAAGAATTAATGTGAAAAGACTAAGAACTCAATAAAGATGTCCCTTTAAGGTAAATAAAAACCCATATAAATGGCAAAGGTAAATATTCCCTTGAATCACCCATTGATGTTGGACGAGTAATATATCCCATTTATTAGAAAACAAAATAAAATCATACTAAATCAAAGATCAAAAAGAATAAAACAAAAATAAAGATGAGACATGACTCAACTGAAAAGAAAACAAATGAGAGAATGAGCCATGAGAAAATTCTTACAAGACAGAATAAAGGGCTTAACATAAAATTTGTATGAAATGATATTTATGTTAATATTATTAGATCTTTATCTTGTAAAGATATTTATTAGTAAGGCTCTTATTCTAAAGCATAGTTGTAAATTTTGCATGTGAGTTATTTAGCAAGGATTTTCTTTCTTTCACAAATTTTGCTTCAAAACTAAATTTTGTAAGTCACAAAGATCAACTTTTAAAGATAATACTAAAAGAATAAGCCAAATTTGGAAGGAGAAAGGGAAAGTTCCTTAAGTGTATCATGACAATTTTTCTTCACAGGTGCTTTATTCTAAGACTAATTTAGATTTGCTAGTAAAGTCAAGCCCTCAAATTAAGCCAATGAACACCTACAAAAACAAGAACAATAGAAATAAGAAACAAAATGTAACTAAAGGAGAAAACAAGAGCTAAGAGAAGATGAGGGTCAACACATGTACACATACATACCTTATAGATATTTGACATCCTCTCATGAAGGGTACAAATAAATAGGCAAAAAAAGTTGCATTTTAAAATTTACATATGTTGAAGATCATCAAATTATTTAAGTTAAGCAATGCGCCACGGGGATGCAAAACAAACTAAAAAGTTTTACATGTCAACAAAGTAGATGAGACAATATTCTATGCCAAGATTCAAATATTTTTATCTTTTAAGCCCTTATTTAAAATGTAAATTCTAGTCATGATGCAATTATGTTTACATAAAATAAAAATGAGCATTATATTCAAGTTAACATCTTGTTACGTGAGTTTTTCCATTATATGATAACAATCAAATATAAATCTTTATGGATGATAAACTCACTATAAGCAAGATGACAACTAAATTGATTATGAAGATACATTCCTCTTCATAAAAATACCATAATTGTTTTATTTTAAAAGAAAATAAAGTAAAACTAAACTAGGCTAAATCTACTTCCTACTCTAATTTTATGAGGGAAAATGACTAGGTGTAGTCATATTTCCAATGCAACCAACCAAGCTCTTTATTCCCTACACAAATATATACAACAACCATTAGTGAGAGTATTAAAACAAACATTAAATTATGTACAAAAACCTTAAAGTCAATATGTATATTTATTTCTAAAAATAAAAATAAAAGAAATCTAAAATTACAAAAAATTCTACTAAAAGAATTATCAAGTTCTAGATCAAATTTGTCATCATATGTACAACCTATAGGGTCAGATATATCACCTTTAAGAATCCAATAAGAAATTGATTTTGAAAATTGTAAAAGATGGAAATTATTTGAATCAGTTGGTTCTAGAAGTTTAAAAGAATCATATTTTTCCATCGTGAGATATTGATTGTTACAGAAAGAGAAAAAAATACTTAAAGGCATTTGTTATATGAACATAATTAATTAATATATTAGTTCTGCAACAATGAAGGCAAAAAATAAACCAATGATTATCTACAAAAGTGAGAGGGCCAATAGATGATTGCATTAACAAATCTTTTACACAACAAGTTTCGAATTTAAGATTGTCATGAGTAATATCGAGAACTTGTAGCAGAGTTTGATGATCCCAATTAGAATGGAAGGAAACGGCTTTGTGCTCAAAAAACAAATAAGTACGAAAATATGTTATGAGTGAACCAAATGATCTATAAGTATCAAGATACTTATCAAAAGGTGCATCCTTTTCCCACAATTTATAAGAATCATGATAGCATGGAATGTCATGAAAAGGATGAGTGGAAATTTCTAAATTGACACTAATAAGTAATCGGTCATTTAAAGATGTATTTTGAGGTCATTTTAAAACTAGTATATGCTCCAACAGGTTGGCTCATATAATCATTATGTTGCAAATCAAATTTGATAAACAAATTTGGATATGACGAAGAATAATGGTAACCAGTGAATAAATTAAGAGAAGCTCCCTCAAAATCATTATTTTCAATTTCTCTTGTCAAATTATTAAATGATTTCTGGTTTATTAATGTCATATGTCGTCAAAATGGAACCTAGCTCGTTTTCTAAAGAAGAAGAATTATCATGATTATTCATTAAATATTGATGTTCAATATAATTTAATTTTATTAAACTTAATTCACTATCATGAATGTAGAAGATACATTAGAAACACTTTCAGATTTTAAATTCAAATCTAGGCTTTGAAAGTGTGTAAGATTTTCTCCCAATGTTGATGGCTGAGGAGGATTATTGTTTTCATTTGAGGGTTCAACACGAGTAATTGTAGGATCAAGATTTACTAATGGAGATTCCTCTTTATGTTTATTATGAGTTATTTCATTATGTTTTAGAACAATTGAGGTGACTTTTTCAATCAAAACTTTTTTAGTGGGTAAGTCATCATGATGAAAATGTAGCATAATAACATAAATCTATCAGAAAATTCACTAACAATTTCATTTTCATTGATGGTCAATTTATCAAATTCCAAGAACAATTCCTCATAATTGTAATTGTGATGAGCCATAAAAATACCTGCATGAAGTGGTTCCAAGAGTGAATAGGCTTAGCTGGTAGCATCTTGTACCGCCCCCGAATCCTTCCTTAGAATGTGAGAGTGAATAAACTACAAATTTCATTACCATTAGTGAAGTGAAAACAATTACATTTATCTATAAATTGATCAACGTGATCTAAAGCAGAAATTTCACGCTCACCATCGTATTGCAATTCAGACAAGAATTTAAGTTGCCTCTTAGGTATGCCTCTGGTAGGATTACATGAGCTCAAAGCATGACCCAAAGTAAGAATGCACACAGGAGCCATGGTTAGTTAAAAATAAAAATAAAACAAGACTCCACAGAGATAATCTATCTATGTTCCTCCTTCTAGCGTCATTTTGTTGATGGGCAAAAATAACCTCATCAACAACAAAGAGACCACCTAGTTAGAGCCCCAAATTAGACCGATTTCCGTTTGGAATTGTGGTTACGACTGGTTTAATGGGTCTAGTTACCATGTCACCTTAAACTAGCCTAAGGTTAACCTAGCCTAAACTAAATGTTATTCTAACCTAATCCTAATATGTTATGTCAAGGAAATACTACTCCTATGTGGTACTATGTTAGTCCTATACTAATACTAATGTTATGTTTGTCTCCTATATTATACCTATCATAAATATCATTAGACTTAGTATTAATACATAGTTAGATATACATAGTACAATTATTTAGTATTATATTATAGGTAATATGTGTGTGTGTGTGTGTGTGTTATGCTATAATGTTATTGCTATTACTATGGTTAATATTAACAAATAATACTAATACACTGTAATATATTATAACTATATTAATATAGGTAAAGTTAAATGTGAATCATCATATCTAATATGACTATATAATAATTTATTTAATATTTACACCAATAGGCATTCCTCTATGGGTTTGGTTAAGAAGATTCAACCAATCAAAGGGGAGATTTTCGTCCTCCTCCTCCCAATAGAAAATTAACACGTGGAAAAAAACCCTGAGTCTGGGAACCATCGAAATAGCCTCTTTTGTTACTCAACTCAAACTCCCACCATAGTAAGCAACAATAGCAAGCCCAATGGAAAGAAATAGCATGACAAATATTTGAACCATCGTGATCCTAACAAAGAAGAAAACCTTGTGATGACAATTGCACCCATCCTTGTAGGATGGGTTCAATAGCGGGCCAAATGAAGCCAACATTTGAAGATCTGTGAGCAAATTCATAGGCATCTTCATGCCTGCAGCTTCCTTTTCTAAGATCCAGATAGGCGGTTCCCATCCTTCCAAGAGATGAAATTATACCTAGAGGAAAGCTACTTTAAACCCAATAAAGTGCATCTGGAAGAACAAACATTTCTTCAGTAGGATTCTCTAGGCATGTGTTCATAGGGAGGGACTTGATGGTTGCAACAACCTCCTCACACGATGTATTTGTATATGGAAGCCTCATGGTCAATGAGGTGGTGTGCGTGCTTCTAGAATGATTTCCTCCTTCTGCTCTTGTTATTCTTTCTAGATAGTAAGTGTACACACCAATTTCTTGATGTCGTGCTTTAGCCAATAGCATTTTCTCTCAGTAACTCAACCCATACTGCAATCTCTCAAACTGTAAGAGTATTTCTTAGGCAATATGTCATTCATCTATTCGCATATAGGTCAAATGAGAATTGAATAATCTCTGTTATTTTTTCCAATTATGGACTATTAGCTTCAGTGATTAAATGTGCCAATCAAACTTCTGATAAATAAGTTATGCATTGGTTTATGCTACAAAAAAGGCATGCATGTAGATGGAAATAATGTAGGCAATAGCTAATTAGGCCAGTAAAGTTCTAAAATTTTGGTAAGTGATTATGTGAAATTTACCATTCAATGCAGTTTACACAGGTATAGGGGCTAATGGAGTGATTGAGGGACTCCATTTTCTACTTAATTTTTATGGGATTTGAACCCTTTTTAACGTCTCCAGGTTTATGGTATTTAGCTCGGTAGAGCCCTAATTTCTTCTATTTTAATTTGGCAAAGCCCAGTGTCAAACATAACTCTTTGCTTATTGGGCACAATGATTCCAACAATTGTGTGGCACCCGGAATGCATTCACAAGTATATCTGGTACTTGATTTTTCAATTCCTCCTTTTTGTTTGGATTATTCTATAAATATAGTGATTCCAACACAATACAACACACTTTGGCTCTACATTCAGTCCTGGGACCTGTAGTGTCACATGATCTTTTTTAAGCATAAAGGCATTTGCCAGTATTGGGACATCTCCATCAAGTACTAGTAATTGTAGTGCTTTTGTTCAGCTATCTTGAGGGCCAACGACTAAAAATGTTACAATTAGTGGAAGTGGTTTAACAGATTTGTAGGAGGTGTTGGTAGAGACATGTGAAGAAAAAGAGAAAGCAGTGTTCACAGTTGATGCTGCCTTGTTTGAGTATATAAAAGCGAGTTGGAAGGAACTAGTCAAGGGTGAAATTAAGGTGAATGTTTTTGCTATAGAGGCAGGAAAAGCAAGGCTTGTGATGAGGTCCAAAGCTAATTACAAATTAGTCCTTAATACCAATTTATTCCCAGACATGAAGTTGACCAGTATGGACAAGCGCAGTATCAGTTTTGCCTGCATGAATAGTGCTAGTAAATCCAAGGTAGGCCTTTCCACATTTGAACTAAATTTTAGAGGTATTTCCATGGTTGAATAGTACAAAGAGTTGTAGAAGCACACAAAGGCAGATCCTCAAGTAATTTGAATACCTAGGAAGGCTTCTAAAGATTGAAGTTATTTAACATTAAGTTCAATTCAAGTTTATCATACATATTTGATCCAAAGTACAAGCACCTTGACAGTGACCATGTTTTCCTTATCATATCGTCCTAAGGTATCCCTTATCTTAGATCTTATAGCATTTAGTTAATTCTTGTTGGATACATTAGCTCTTCAAATAGGATAAACATTCATTCACTTTATTAGATTATATCCTGTGAAAGGAAGAAAACTTTGGAAAAGCATGATACTTTTCATGGGTAGTTGGAATTTGTTTCAAGAGGCTGTTCTCACTTGCAAGTATTTTATGTTGATTTTCTTGCAAACGTGTTTTTTTATTCATTTTTTGGAGTAAATTCTTATTTGAAGTGGCTTTGATATAAAATGTAGTATTTACTCTATAATAAGATATCTTTATACGGTAAAATTTGTCTTTTACGCGAGTCAAATTGATTTTTAGTATCATTAAATAGGAACGAGTATGCATTGAAGCATGGAACTAAAGTGTATGAAAATTACATATGCTAGTGAAGACACTCTTATCTATTTGGGTTTAATATATAGATTTACTTAGCACCCAACAGTAGTTAGATTCTTACCATGTTTATCAATTGTGGTTGATCTGCGCAGTTATTTAGAGCATGTGTTATCAATATCCAAATTATTGGTGTCTTTGAAGAATTAGTTGATTTTCGTTGTACGATATTTTTTATTTTTTTAAATTTACTTAGTAAATCATGATAGCTTTTATTTTCTGAAAATTTAAGCAGTTGTTACTCTATATTATTTGTTTCTTAGTGAATGTTTCCCAATTAATTAGTACAAATGATAATGTCCTGAAGTGTGGCACTTCTACTAGGCACACATGTTCTTACTATGGAAGTCTGAAATTTTCATTGATAGAAAATTTAGTTAGTTGATTTTATTATGTTTAGATATTACCATTTTGAGTAATAATGAGAAAACTGGTCTTCTGTAGATATCACGCACTTTTTCTCTCTTGGAGAAGGATTAATTCTCAGATGTGTGGTTCCTTGAAAAGTAATTCTAAGCACTAGTAGCTAATGGATGTTGGTTAAGTGCAAGTCATTTTGTTGGCTATGTAGTTTAAGTAGGTGTAGGAGGGTTGAGATATGACTTGCTACCATGCATAACATTTTATAATGCACTTTATAAATATCTATATAAGGTAGATCATATACACAATTTTTAGAGATACACTAATATTGATCTAACTTAGTTGATCAGTTCATTCCACCTTCAAGATCTGTGAATCCTTGTTTTAGATCTATATCCAAATGTTGGCAAGATCCATCCAGGAGATAGATTTTGTGTCATATCCTACTATAGGAATTGTGTATTTTAAAAGTAAAAAAAGGAAAAACATCTCAATTGAAAAATAGGAGTGGCTTCATAGTCCGAAGTACAAAGGTAAAGGTTCATCATTACACTGTAAATAGAATGTTTCTCATGTTTTTTCTTAGTGTTAATCTAGATTATTAGAGGGGCATAGTTTCCTGTGTTTAGAAATTTGATTTTGAATCCTTTAGAGTGCATATTTGATTCATATTTTTGTGCCCCACAATTTTGTGAATGGTCTGAACTGTGTACATGCGAGTTGTTAGTTTTAATCCTAGACTTTCTTAATTTTTGCCCAACTAAATGTTATGCAGGTATGATCTGCATTTTCCATGCCTAATAATTTTGATTGGAATGACCAATATGCCTTTTCTTGTCTCTAGAAATTTATGCAAAGGGTGTATGTTGTTCTCATGGCCAACCAGTTGATATAGTAATGTTCTACACTTATACGTGTGAGTTATTGTAATCTAAGTTTCATTTTGTGCTCAACAGTCATTCCAGAGCTTTGACTTTTTCTTGGAAATTAATAAAGAAGTCAAATTTGTGCCTAGCAATTTGTTACATAGGTTGTGGTATTTTTCGTTCCTTAATCACATGGAAGACCTAGATGAAGTGGATTATGAAACAAAGCCCCTATCCTTTAGTCCTTTTTTCAAGTCACATCATGAGGTGGTGGAGTTGTGGAGGCACAATTGGCTTTAAGGATCATCCAAACTTCTGACATCATGCAGACATTGTAGTTAGTGGAGTACCAGATGGAACACATGGAAGAGAAAAGGTATCCTCAGATAGGGCCAAACCTTTATGGTCCTTGAGAGGAGATCAAACTGAGAAGTAATGTTGGTGAATTTTTCTACTTTTGTTGATGTAGCTATTAAAACATATCAAATCCTTATTCCTTATTCTATTGTGGGAAGTCCAAGCATGGATCTTGTCAATAATGGCCTTTTTGGAGTATCTAATGTTTCTCTCCTTTCCCTATTTTCCCTTTTTCTATGAGTACACAAGTTGAATTGCACAATGCCATTTTTTCTTTTCAATATTTTGAACATAGTTTCGATAGAAATATTAAAAGAATCAATATAAGACAATACTCATTTTGAAAAAGAGAAAAATGTGAAAGTCGGAAAGAAATCGTTGTAAGATTGATTGATATGCATATATAATACTCCTTTTCATAGAATTGCAGGAGCTTAGGGAAATTTATCAGAAAGTCAGATTCTTTATTGTTTGTTTGAGATTTGAATTTTCCAATGGAAGTTTTTAGTTCACTAAGGGAGCCTGAGCCTTATTTTTACTCCTAATTATTTGAGTTGTTGCTTGATGCACACACAGAAAGCATGCACTACATCACATATTAATGTAAGATGAACCTACACTGGAATATATATATATGGACCGACTAGGCTTCATAGGAAATTACAGAAAATAGTTGTCAAAATTACCACAGGATACATTTGTTGAATTTTCTTCTAAAGCATGCAAAGGTTGGGGCCTTGGTGCTCTATGCTCGTTGAGAAGTTCATACTAGGTTGTTGAATGCAAGGGGAGGGGGGTATAGTGGTCACAATGGCCTTCATATCTATGCATTCATCAAATGTTGGTCTTGGTGCTCTATGCCTGCTTAGAATTTCATAACAAGTTGTTGCATGCAAGGAGAGGGGGCACAATAAGCACAGTGGCCTTCATATATGTGCATTCATCAGATGTTGCTATGAGAATCATGGGACTTCGGTTCCTCTAACTCCAACCAGTAATGAAGTTGTCGAATCTCGAGTTGTGGGCTTGCTCCAGAAGGCTATAGTGCACTTGATGGTAATTTAGGAGTTACGACATCTTGTTCTTGTTAATATCATAACTGTATTCTGAAACTCCATATTGGCTTTCATTAGGTTGTGCCTATGGGGTCTTTCACTTCAGACTCCATCGCTTATGGGGTCCTTCATTTCAAAATCCATCACCTCTTTACTATCCAAGAAGCTTACATTTTTTAGTATTATGTTTAGATGGTACAAAACTAAATTTCAATACGAGATAACTACCATTAACTATATGATCGTCAGATTCATTTCAAATCCATATGTGATAGAAGGATTTTAGGGAGTGACAGTAAATTTAATAATCCAAATTTTGTAAAATGGAGAAAAGACAGTTGATTAAATTATGGGACAACAATAGTCTAAGATATAGAGGATAATTCTTGCCTAGAGACTAATCAAATTCTACAATGAAGTAATCAACGCAAGAAACAGAGAGGCAGATGATAGATTTGAGATCACAGTTCTTTGAGCCTAGCTAGGAAATTCCTGGTCATATAATGAAAAGGTGGAGAATAATGTAGTTTTACAAATAAAAATTTGTGTTATTTTCTCTTTTCTAAGGGCACACAACCATGGTAATTATTTGTCTAAATCTTGGAACATCTGAGATTAGAATGTTATCTCGTAGAAAGCTACAAGAGCATTAGTATTGTTTTCTTAGGTTTAGCTCCTCCTGTTGCTTTCAATTTTGTTACCTAAATTCTAAGAGTGGATCTTTAATCATTTTCAAGCACAACCCTAAAGCACCATATAACATAATATTTAGGCACAAAATAAATGCACTAGGATAATTTTATGAATCCTTTGATATGTACAAAATACTAGCATTGGAAGAAATATACATACACAAAACTCAAGAGAGAGGGAATATGAAAATTTGACATGAAGATTGATGGATGACAGAATTGTGCGCATGTTGCATTGTCTATAATCCATTAGGTATTCTTAAAGGTCCATAGAGTTAAAAATTGGAATGTCCATGCATAGGTGACATGCAAAATGTTGTTTAGCTTGGCTTCTCTAAATAAATCTCATCCAAAGAAGGAAATTTGTTAAACTAAAATATCGGAGAATATGTCTAAAGACAAATGAGATGGAAAGAGAGATGTGATATATTAATGATATGCATAATTATAAACAATCGTGTTGTATATATTTATCTATTAATAGTGTTCCATTATTCTTGTTAGGAACCACTCACATAATCTCATTAATAATATTAACATAAATGCCATTTATTATGTATGACTTATTTCTCACTTTATGACAATACATTTTTACTCTTATACATCACATTTGTTATCCATAGAAAAAAATAAATATTACAATGTCTAACACCCTATCTTAATGTTTATTTTTTTCTCATTACTCGTAACAACACTTGGAATTTAAGATGGGTGTTACATGATTTTGAGACTTGAAATAAATAAAGTCTATCTCTTTGTTATGCACTTATTCTCTCATGTAATGATGGTGAATTTCAATATGTTTTATTTTTAAATGGTAGTTCGGATTATTTGTCATCTTGATTGCATTTTTCTTGTCACAGTGTAATGAACAAAATTTGTTGCATTGAAGGGAAGGTACTTGTGCCATTCAAGCAAGAAGAACATAGGTTTAAATAGTATGGTAGTGAAACGGAGGTGATGAAAGACAAATTCAAGTTATTTTCTTTATACAGTGATTCCTCTTCAGATAATCCTCGGCGTTGCTTTTTATCTGGCATAAAAATTGAGGAATCAAACTAGAGGTTGTTGTCAGATTCTAATTATTCAGGATATTCTTCTCCACAATTATGTATAGATGGCACAATTATTTTGTTGAGCGGTTCTTTTGTACCAGTGTGAAAAATATTAGCTCTGGTTTGCTTTTCTCAAATGGAAGTTGAAGAAAAAAAATTATGCTTGTTTTCAAATGTCAAATAGTTGGAGCCACTTTTATCGATAGTCATATAGAGGTGAGGGAGGTTCTTTTGTTCTAGTGTGAAAATGGTTTTGTTGTAAATACTCATTCTTTATTTCTTTCTTTCTTTTTTATTTGTAAAATGGATCTGTGAAGGAGAGACTTACAATTGTCTACAAATTAGGAAGCCTCAAATGTGAATAGGTAACCAAAGCAAACAATGGTCATTAAAATTATTTTCAATATTTCTAAGAGTTAGTTTGTAACGAAATTATTAGAAGGCGCCAGCCTAAAAAATGTATCCTTGATTCAAGGTATCTTTAAGGATATCTTGCTCTGATATTCAAGACAGAGAACCTCCTTTAAATGATCAGCACAAAGAGAAAGTAATATTTGCTTCTACATTGAAAAAATATGAGCGTAGTGGTGATTCTATTAGTGGACTAGACTGCAAGAAGTTTGTGTTGGTAACTCCATAACACATGCAATGTTGGTTTATTTTCTCACTAGCTACAGGTTTCGATTGTGTGGAAAATTACAAATAATTTTTTTACTAAAGCTAATAGCTTATCAACATAAAATGGGTTTGCAAATGAGGAAGCTTCAAATGACAAAAGGTAGCCAAACAGAAAATTATTTTTAACTATTACTTTTTTCGAAGGAAATTTTGTGTCATCAATTTGAAATTTTTTCCATGCTTTATTCAAGGCAATTTTAAGAAGACACGTTGCAAATTTTTGTTACAAAGAACCTTCCTTGAATAAATATCTTATGCAACAAAGGTTGTCTATATCTACTCAAATTTGTTCCAGAATGATCAACACGGTGTATCTTCTAGTGATTTATAGATACCAAATGTGTATAAAGGTAAGTATGTTACAATCATGTACTTTTCTTGCTTTTTTTCCTTTTGCGGTAGGTTTTGATGATTTGGAAACTTTATAGGGGACATTTCGAATGAAGCTGACAACTCTTCAAAGATAAATTTGACATCAAAGAAGAAAATAAAAAGGTCAAAAGGTAGCCCAAAATGGATCCTTGCCAGTTTCTGACGATTTCTAAACTTTACTATATAATTTATTATACAACATTTTCAAATACTCCATAGAGAATAAATATGGATTTCTTTGATGCATTTCATCATTTTGTAAGAAATGACTTAGTTTTTGCCATATTTTAAAGGAATATACATTCAAATGCTTTGCTTAAACAAATCTAGGAATATGTTCATGTTTGTACAGGATGTGTTTAAGAAGGCATTCTACCATTGTTACCTACAAAGATTCTAATATGAATGGAAACTACAAGCAGGAAAAACACACAGTATTGACTCCGATATTTTGTGAAAGTGATCAGTACAATGCCTCATTTATTGGCATAGATACTCTGAAGAAAGTTAAGATGAGGAGCTTCAGGTTCTTGATAAAGGGGTTGTCAATGGAGCTTTGAATGAAACCTTATAAGGCCATCAATCTTATATATTTTTCACCACTACAAGTAATTCATTCAAGGCAGGTAGTGCCAATTGTTGACAACCCTTGACAAGTTTTTCTGGTGAATGCTACCTTGGGGCCAACTGAAATGTCGAGGTGGTCATTGGATGGGAGGTCAATGCAAAAAATAGCAAGGGGTATAGCCCCTTATAGGGATCTTCCTCATAACAATGAAATGTGAAGATCTAAATGATTTTAGATTAATTACTTGATCTGATTTCAGAGGTAGGTATTCTTCACTTTAGGTTGCTTAAAGTCACATTCTACAGGCCACTAGAAACAACCAATGGCAGGTCATTTGTAAAATATTCCTTACCATTCTTCATCAATGAATTTTGTCAATGAGACAACCTTAGGGTCAATGATCAAAATATCAGTGTGAAAATATGTATAGGTTGCTTGTTATTAACATTAAAATGTGAAGATATCAACTTTTAGTATCAACTATAGCTAAAAAAAATTTCAAACATATACGAACATCAATTTTTTAATTACGTCATTTTAATGACTCTGGCCATTTTTCAATTTGCTTTAGATATTCTATAGTGAGATTGTGTGTTTAAAAGGGTTCCCTCTGGAAATGCCTTATACGTTACTTCTAAAAAATTGGCACTTCATTTGCTTTCACCTAATGTAAATAGTCTTTCTACAGCGTAAATAGTGTCATGGATGTGTTGGTCGTGGAACTACTTCAAAAAGCATAGCTCATTTGTACTTTATTTTAGATTAGTTATTAAAGGCGTGTTGTTATGACAAATAATCCATACCTTAGAAATTCACAACGCAATACATATTATTTTGTTTAGCACCAAATGAAGCACTTGAAGAAGTGATTTTTTCATACTAGTTTTCATTAGTCTATATAGTACTATGATGTCATTAGGGCACCAGCAGTAAATTTCATTGTGCTCTTTAGGAGGTAGGGCATCAATATCCTTGTATTGGTTGTTCCCTTCTTCTGTTAGGGATTGTTGTAGCAAATCTCTTTAAGTGGCAAGAAATCATGCATTTCATAGAACACAAATGGAATTCAGGGAAGCAAAGATTCTGGTCAAGTGGTGGAAAAGTATCAATGCCAAAGCCTTGGCACCAAACAATGAGATCCATCACCTTTCGAAGATTATTGCAAAGCCACATGCACTCTCAGGTGAAAAAATCAGAACTAATTCAACAATTATACTGCTAATGATTTTGATCACATGCTTTCATTATTTTGCACGAGATTTTCTTACAACTTTGTAATTTGGGTATTTCGGATGTCACAGTGGCAAGCTCTGGTAGAATCAGCAAAATTGCATTCATGCTTTTGGAGATTTGTGCTCCTACATTCTTCTATAGTACATGCTAAAATTTTGTCTCATGACATTGGTTGGGAAACTGCAAAAGTGGAGGCAGTCTTAGAAGAAGCAACTAAACTTGTTGATAAGTCTCAACACAAAAACCCAAATTACAATAGGTGAGTGTATTGTATTGTAGGAATTAAGTTATTAGTCTATAGGTTCAAACAAGAGGTATTGTTTTGGTTTCTTGAAGATTTTTACATGGTCTTTGTATGCATAGATATTTCATAAAACATTTATTTTAATTATGTGTGGTCACTTGAGTGGAAATGGAAGGGAAAAGGGTAGGGGTGAGGAATAGTTTAATCTAGATTGTCCATTCTTTGGTGTCACTTGCGGGTTTTTTTTTTTCAAATCAACCTACAGAGTTTTGTATACTATATGGGTTTTGGCTCTTAGAACATGGGGTGTTGATTGTTTCCTCTAACTCGATCACTGCAACTGGAGAGTCTCATTTGATTTCCTATATTTTCCATTAAGATGAGAATCATTTAGTGTGTTAATATTAGAGTCTGGCTTGAGGATGCTACAATCTATTTATCTAGTGACACCACATGAATGCACTAAACAGGCTTGTGGTACACTCAGAATCAATTTGTATTGACCAAGGATTATCCAATCTTTATATGCTTTGACTATTATCTTCAAAGTTGTTGATTACGTTCTTATCCTCTTACCTACTCATGGATTATAATAATTGAACAAATTTTCAGACATTTTGGTTGAAAATCACTTTGTTTCCATTGCCACGGACCAAATGCAAGATCTTTATCGAGATTGAGTTTTAGAATTTACAAAATATTTTTGGATTCTTCACAATCTTGAAGATAACATACCTTTTGACATAATGAGGCAATTTGAGAGCAAATTTTTTTTGGAACACATTTGGAAAATATGTACGTTCTCAACATTATCATGTGTGGCAGGAGAAACAACCTCCTAGTAGGAGAAAACCCATAAAATTTCTCCCAGCTAAAGGAGATAAACCTTATGAATCTCTTTAGAAATATGTTTCATGGAAGCATTACTTCCTTCATCGGTGACCTACCCAACCTTGAAGTTTTACAACTATTGTGAAAAAACTTAGTTGGTTTCATTCCCCGACAGCTAGGAAAGAACTTTGAGCTTTTGCAAGGGCATTTGTCTTCCAATAAGCTTATTGGCTTCATTCCTCCAGATCTATGCATTGGTGGGAAGCTGCAGATGTTGATTTTGTTTTACAACTTTTTCTTTAGCTCCATTCCTGAATCTCTGAGCAACTGTGGGTCACTCACCAGAGTCCAAATGGGTCATAATTACTTGAATGGATCCATCCCAAAAGGGCTTCTAAACCTTCCAAGGTTGGAGATGTTTGATTTCATGAAAACTATATAAGTGGTAGCATTCCAGCTAGAATTATATTGACCTCTAAGTTCGGTCATTTTAGCTTTTTTAACAACAATCTCATTGGTCCACTTCCATACTTCATAGGAAGCTTCTCTAGCTTGAAAATATGTGTTCTCAGTGGCAACGAGTAAATCCTTCTTCTCAGTGGCAATGAGTTCACTGACAGTGTTTTTCATAGATTGCCCATTTGAAGTAGTTGTCCAAGATGGATTTCAACAGTAACAGATTCTCTGAAGTGAGACCTCCTGAGATAAGTTATTGTGAGCTCTTGGCCTTCATATATTTGAGTAGGAATGAACTCAGTGGACCCATACCCCGACAAATAACCAAGATGAGGATTCTCAATTATATCAATATCTCTAGAAACCATTTGTTTGGAAGCATTCCTTTAGAGATTGAAGTCATGCTAAGCCTAACATATGTGGATTTCTCCTAAAACTGTCTCTCAAGTGCTTATGTGAAATTAAGTTGTATAGTGGATTGTTTGTTTTGCATATTATATTGATTTAAGATTTATGTATTTGGTGACCATTGATTGATTGGGTATTAAGGTTTTATTTTAAGTGTATTTAATTATGGCAAATTAAGTTGCATAGTGGATTGTTTGCTTTTCATATTGTTGTTTGTTTTTATTGTATTTATAAGATAAGTTGGATGTTGTTTTCACATAATCTAGAGCATTGTTATGAGAGTAATTTATTTTTTTATAGTGTTTTGAGAACATGTAGTTGGCCCTCCTACTTTTCTCTTCACTCATTACTTCACCATCAAAACAATAACGGAATTGGAGCTTCCTCTAGGTGAAAAAAGATGAAAATTTGATCAATGACTTGCTGGATGATAGTGTTAAGCTCCTCGATGTATGCAATGTCCTCAAGAAGAGCTTCATAGACATGGAGCGCTACCAAACGCTGGTACATCTTGTCCTTTTTGTATTCAAAAGCATCCACGCTCCATATAGTTCTTTTGATCTATAACTTTTTCCAATCTAACAATCCTATCGGCATACCTTTGCACCTTTTTGGGTAAATTGCTAGTTTTTTATTATTACAATACTAACATATCTCTATATTGTTATACATTCATAATACTAAATTAAACTAATATTATAATAATAAGTTATAATATATCCTATATATGACATTACTATATATTATTAATCTAAAAGAGTAGTTATTAATTCTAAACTAATTGAACATCAAAATTAAATCTACAATTTAATGTTACAAAGGAATAACTGCAAATGTTGCAAAATGGAAAATGTTAAATATTGGTAATTAATGCAAACTTATATACAAAAATATACACAATTTATTATGCTTGATCTTTAATGATTTGAATGAAAGATTAAGTTCAAGCGAGAAAATTGATTGATTCAAAGGCTCAATTGAGTTGCCAAGGTATTTTCCTCTATGAAAGAGGACTTTATTTGAAGCGAAAATGAAGATGGTTAACGATTAATGAGTTAATCATTTGCAAATCAATAAAATAGTTTGATGATTAAGAATTATTTAAACAAATATGCAGCAAAATGATTTCAACAAATAGTTGTTGAAATATTTCATATATATGCCCAATTCCAATCATGCAAAATGAATTCATTGTAAGATTTGTACTAAACTAAGGAAATAGTTCCTTTAACTCCATACCAAATGAGCCAAGACAAATTACTAGTAAACCAATAAGTAGTTATTTACTCGTTACACATAAACTTCCATGAATTCTTCATCAATTCTGGTTAAACCAGTCAAGTCATGCAAAGATAGCCTCATGAAGACCAACAATTAGCATGAAAAATCAAGATCAACAATAGTGTTAACATTACTAATCTACACTAATTGAGTTGATTAAAACTGGATTGAATAAAAATTAAAGAGATGATAATAAATTTGCAATACAATACAATAATGTGATTGAATATAGACTTATCATTAACTTGAATTGAATTGTTTTCACATAAGTACAGTCCATGAAGTTTAGAACTCCTGTATGAAATTAGTGCCAAAGCAATTTCTTACATAACTGAAAACCCCAATTAACTACAATAAGCCTCTCCTTTAATTACAACAGTACAAAAAATTAGAGACCTTTTACAACTATCCCCTTTTTGCAGGTTGCAGAATCGAAATGGAAATAATGCCAACAAACTCTTACAATAAACCTTAGCTTTGGATCCGGAACCCCCAATCACCAAGCTCTCCAATGGATTTTACATAGTTTGTCTCCCTAATGTTTCTCCCCTTTTCTTCGTTTATTGTTTTTTGTCCTCTTATCTTGTAACAGTTCTCTGATCCATTATCCATTGCTTTGTTATTCTACAATTGGTCTATATGAATTACGATGCAATAATTTACTGCCAAATGAAGATCATAGTCCTCTCTTTTCAGATCTCAAGCTCGTTTGTTCTCATAACAAATCGATAGCATCATGGCAATAAACAATGAATCTGGGGTTTGTTGTCAAAATTCAGTGATTTTATGCATTTGTTATTGAACACAGTTATCGATCAAACATGAAGTATTACCTCAAAACAGGTACTCTAGCCCAAAAACCCCAAGAAAACATTAAAAAACAACCCAAAAATGAAAATTGTGTATTCCAGAACGATGTTTTTTAGGGTAAATTTTCAACATTTTTTTTAAAGGGAAGTAAAAATCATTATTTTTTTTTGCAAAATGGATGAAAAAACACCCTTAAAAAAATAAGTGTTGATTCTGGAATAACAAAAAAAATTGGGTTACAATTTTGACATTTTTTAGCAATGAAGTTAAAGATAAAATATCTGGACTTTGAAAAACTGTAAAATTCCAACAATTCTCGGACGTGATGTTAAAGATAAAGTATCATGTCTCAAATCCTTATAATTCCAACAATTTACATCCATGTTGTTAAAGACAAAATATCTTGACTCTAAAAAAACCTTGAAATTGTAATTGTTTTCAACCATATCATTAAAGATAAAATATCATAATTCATAAAAACATTAATATTTTGACAAATTTTCAACCTTCTAATTAAAAACGTTCAGTTTTTAACATATTTCAACAATGAAATTATGGACAAATTATATGACTAAAACAATTTTTAAAAATGAACAAGTATATGAAAGATTCATTATTCCAAGAGTAATTTTTATTTCAAAGGATAAAACTATAGCTTTTTTCAAATTTTTGCCTAAGTCAACATATCCTATTGCAACAAAAACCTAAAAATCAACCATCAAAATGAAGTGTCACTTTTAATGAGGCATTAAAATTTCAACAATTTTAAAACTATCTTATACCAAATGATAACAATAAATAATATCATGTCAATATCATTGTATAATTTAAAAAATCAACATTAATTGCTAATATGTATTTACTTTTAATCAAAATATCAACTTTCGTAGATTGAATATCACATACATTAAAGCATATAATCCAAAAAACATAGAAATGACCCATAACTTCATGTAAGATCATATAGAAGTCAAAATATTTATTTCAAGTTACCATGCAAACGCCTAAAAAGACATGAATTTATTCTAATTAAACATTAAATCCAACAAACATAGAAATGACTCACATCTTCATGTAAGATCATATGGAAGTAAAAATATTTATCTCAAGTTACAACGCAAACATCATTTACATAAAATGTCTTATACATTTATTCAAAATCATCCATAGGGTCTGGCACACCATCATAATCTACATCTTCAGATGAATGACTGGATGCAAATGAAGATGACCCATATTTTTCTCTTTCATCAACTAGAGCCCCATCTAAGTCAACGTGCATGCCCGCCATTTCAGGTTTCAAAAGTATTCTAGATCTACGACTAGGTTCAACAGACTCTCATTTCAACAGTGTTCCTTCTGTAGCAACTTCTTCAAAATATCTATGGTCTTGAAGCGAAGAGTCCGTCTCTTTGTTAAATTGAAGTCATAGACAAATATGTCAACATCCTCCAATTTTAAGAGGTATGTGTGGTGACGATTTATATTTGTACCCTTTCTTTTTCTTTTTCTTTTTCTTTTTCTGTGAATTTATTTATCAACTACCATCTATGGCTTGTAGACACCATTGGATGGGTAGGTATTTGTGGCATATCAATGTACCTCAACAACTGTAATATCTTCATTTTCTTTAATGATTTTTATAACCTTCGCAACCCAAAATGGATAACCAAGTGGATCTCCATCTGTTAATACTATTATCATGGAACCCTCTTTAACATCTTGCATAGAACCCCTATAAAGGTCTTCCATGGCTTCATGTTGTGCATGTGATCTTCTAAAACCAATATAGATTTCTCTTTCCTCTTGCTGTTGAGAATTAAAAATGCCTTGAGATTGTTGTTGTTCAACAATGTGTCTTTCCTCTTGTTCATTTGGCATATCTTTAGGCCAAATAAATGGAATCTTCAAAAGTTTATATTCATTTCCTAATATTGAAATGATATCACTTTGATCATTGAAAAAAGACACCCACCAAACTAAATCAACAACATCAAAGTACTCATATGTATCTCTAATACATCTTTGTATTTCTTCTAGGCATTTAGAATAATTTATCTCTCTCTTATGCCTTCGTGCATTATGGAGTTCAGCAACTGATTGTAATAATTACAGCTTGTAGAAAGAATATGCAAATTCTTCATCCCCTCCTTCGTCAGTGGTGCTCTCATAATCCTTAGGATAAGGAATATGTGGAAACTTTGACTTTGCAAATTCTTCATCCCCCTCTTCATCAATGGTGCTCTCATAATCTTTAGGATCAAGACTATGTGGAAACTTTGACTCTGCAAATTATTCATCCCCACCCCCTTCATCAGTGGTGCTCTCATAATCCTTAGAATTAGGAGGAAGTGGAAACTTTGACTCTGCAAATTCTTCATCCCCACCCCCTTCATCAGTGGTGCTCTCATAATCCTTAGAATTAGGAGGAAGTGGAAACTTTGACTCTGCAAATTCTTCATCCCCACCCCCTTCATCAGTGGTGCTCTCATAATCCTTAGAATTAGGAGGAAGTGGAAACTTTGACTCTGCAAATTCTTCATCCCCACCCCCTTCATCAGTGGTGCTCTCATAATCCTTAGGATTAGGAGGAAGTGGAGACTTTGACTCTGGAAATTCTTCATCCCCCCCTTCATTATTGGTGCTCTCATAATCCTTAGGATTATGACTATGTGGAAACTTTGACTCTGGAAATTCTTCATCGCCCTTTCATCGGTGGTGCTCTCATAATCCTTAGGATTAGGAGGAAGTGGAAAAATTGACTCTCTATTCACAGAAAAATATTTTTGTTGCCCTTCATTAAGACCAAGTGGAAATTTTGTTGCCCTTCCACAGGATTAAGACCAAGTGGAAATTTTGTCTCTGTTCATAGTGAAAGAATTCATGTTACATTCATCAAAATGAATAGAGTTGTATAATGAAGATGTTGATGTTAAAGAAAGAAAAATATCACTATCAGAAGAATCCATGATCGTCAACCAGAAAATGTTGAATGATACAAATGCACTCTCTCCCAATGACAATTTATAGCTTAGAGACTGAAAATTTCCCTCTAAAGTTTTCCCCCAAAAAATTTCGCCAAAAATTTTCCCTCCAAAGTTCCCCCCAAAAACTTTCGCTAAAACTTTTCCCTCTATGTTTTGAAATATTTCCCTCCAAATTTTTCATCTATAATTTACTTGAAAACATATTACTAAACTGTTGGTTTTGAAAAATTTCACCCTAGTTTCTATTCAAAATATTGA
>APFE030971946.1:36797-49813 GCA_000404065.3 Pinus taeda
AAAAAAAAAAACCATGAAGGATCAAGAAAATAAACTCTAATGAAGAATAAATCAACAACAAATACTATAAAAATGATGCCTATACCTACATTGATAAACAAACAAACAAAATAAATCCCGAAAAGAAGCCTAAAAACTATGGGGACAGGACAGAGACCCAACTTAATATTCCAACCATCGTCTGTATTCAAATTATTGGGTCTTTTTTCAATTTCTAAGGCCTCCCTCAATTTACGATGATGGAAATGACTAACCTTAGCAACGACTTGGGCCTCCTCAATGCAGATGTGATGCTTAAATTTATTTGCATACTCTACCAAAGCAGAGGAGCAGGTCCTGCCACGCTTGATGTCAGCGGCATGCTCACGAATCCTTTGATTAATCAAGCGACCAATCTCACCAATGTAGGAAGTCTCATAAGAACATGGGATAACGTAAACACCCTTCATATTCTTGGGGTCCACTAGGTCTTTTACAGATCTAAGGGAGCTTCGAATGGTATTTAAAGGCCTAAAGATTGAATCCACCTTATGCTTCCTTAGGGTCCTCGCAATCTTGTCAGTGGTCCCTTGGATAAAAGGAAGATGAACACCATAAAATCGTTGGTATCTTTTTCACTGTTAAGACATTTTTCAGCTCTGAGGAAAGTCTTAGTACATTGGTGTCTATTATACCCATTATTAAATAAAACACTTAGGAGATGTGTTTTCTCTTCATCGAGATGATTGTCATTAGAAACTCTTAAAGCTTTAGTCGCTAAAGTGTTGAGAACACCAAGCTTTTGAGCTGGGAAATGGTGAGAATTAGCATGAAGATATTGTTCTGTATGAGTTTTCTTTACGAAATACTTGATGAGAAAAAGAGTCATCATCATTCCTTGAGAGGAGGACGTCAAGGAAGGGCGGACTACCATTACATTCAAATTCCATAGTGAACTTTATAGAACTAGATTGATTGTTAAGATGGACGAAAAACAATTCCAACACTTCTTTACCATGAGACCAGATGACACAAGTGTCATCCACAAAATTCTTCCACATCTTACGCAGAAGACAAGAATAAGCTAAGGCCTTTGATTCAAAATCATCCATGAATAGATTAGCTATCAAACGGGGGAGGGGGGAACCCATGACGACACCGCAAGTTTGCTCATAGAATTCCCCATCGAATGAGAAAGTAGAAGTAAGACAAATACCAACTAAATAGTCGTATCAAGATCTGTGATGCGCTTGATGACTTTGATGGCCCCATTGATAGGGATATTAGTGTAGAGGAAGACAACGTCAAAGCTCACAAGCTTGTCATCTGGATCAAACTTGAAACTCTTTAACTCATTAACAAACGATGTAGAGTCCTTGACAAAGGATTATGTATGGCCAACAAGGGGCTTAAGCTTCTGGGCTAAATATTTAGCAAGAAGATAAGTTGGTCCTCCTATTGTGTTGACAATGGGTCTCAGAGGAGCTCCCTTCCTATGAATCTTTAGCAGACCATAGATTCTGGGGTAAGAGGGCAACTTTCAATAAGCTTATGACTGAACAAGTTCACTGAGCTACTAATTCTTTTTTTTAATTGAAATTTTATTTATTACACGTTACACTTTATTGATATAAAGTAGAATTATATATATATATATTAGAATATATAATAGATATAGATACTATAATACTATTAGATAATACATAGTTTTTGTTTTTTTTAAATTAAAATATATCTTGAAAATTAAAATGTTTTAATTTAATTTAATTATATATTGTTTTTTTTTTAAATTAAAAATATATCTTCAAAATATTAATATTTAATTTAAAATTAATTAAAAAAAATAAAAGTTGTTTTTTTTTTTTTAAATAAATTTTAGTTGTATTCCTTTTCAATCATTAAAAAAACATTTTTTTAAATAAAAAAAAGTTTTTTGTATTTAGATGTAATTATTTTTTATTATATAATCTAATAAAACAATTTTCCCTTTGGCGCTGGTCGGGGCCCCAGCAGGCGAGGGGGCTGCAGCCAGCCAAAATTTTTGATTTTATTCTTTTTATTAAAATAAAATATTAAAAATAATAACAAAATATTTAATTTAAAAATATAAAATAAATTTTATATATTTAAATTAATAATTTTATTTTATATATATAAGTTTAACATTAATATATAATTCAATATAATATATATATAATTTAATGATTTTAATAATTTAAAATTGATTATATAAATTTTTTTTATAAATTTATAACAAATTTTAAAATTAAATATAATTAACTTATTGATTATTTAACTAACAATTATAGTGTTAATTTTAAATTTTTATTTTTTAATTTTTAAGTAATACATATGGTTTTTTTATTAACTATATATATTTGTTTTTCAGGAAGATGTCATCAAGAAAGGTCTTTGTGAATATGTCTGGAACAAGGACAACAATTTCATCATCTAAAGTTGTAGGTGGACAAACTATGAAGACTGATACCTGAACTGAGGAACATCGTAAAAGTCGACCAACCAGCCCATCAAGTACACCAAAGATTATTTCTGAATGGATGAACTCACGAGAAATAAATAAAACAAATTTTACGTGGCATGTTAAAGATGTTGCATCTGATAACAGTACACATCCCTATCTATATTGTGGTATGATTTACGTGGGTGAACTGTATGAGGTGATAGGCAGAGTACGAGACATCTGTTTGGTGTCGAATTCAAACATTGTTTATGTTCTTGCAAAATTGCCCAAGTCACATTAAAAGGTTAGGTGTCATCTCTCAAAGGTCAAGTATGACACAGATGAAGAATCTACATCATTGCGCGAAGAAATATCATCCAACATTTCAAATAACATTGTAAGTATGCTTATTTATGTTTATGTGTTATGTATTATTGTAAGAATCATTAAATTTTTTATAAATGATTAATCATAAGATATTGTATTTTCTTTGATAGGATTTTGTTTCAGAGAGTGTTTCAATGATGCTCGAAGGTATTTATTATTAGAGTCAAATATTATGAATGTGATCAGCAGTTTCCATATAGAGTCAGAACAAGAAAAGAGAATGAAGCAAAGATCAACAATCCATGGCACTACAATGGTAAATATAGGGGATCAACAAAGAATCCATACGGTGGGTCAATCTAACAAAGGTAAATATGTTTCTTTTGAAAATGTGGCAATTGTAGCTGAAGTTGAAGCTCAAAAATATGTTTCCATTAGTGAGAAGGAGGTTAGAACTGTTGTTGAAAAGGAGAAAAGAAATAAAACACCAAAAATAAAAATGTTCATGGATGTTTCTCTTCCACTTGATGATGAGGAGATTATTTGTGTAGAAGAAGATATGTTAACTAGGAAGAAGAAGAAATCAAAAATTGGTGAATATGTTAAAATCATAAGCAAGAGCGAAGAACGAAGTGAAAGTTCTAAAGGTGACAAAGAAATCATAACAACAAGTGTTGATTTAGAGGATAGCATTATGAAAACAAAACAAAATTCCATTCGAAATCACTCGAGGAAGAATAAATTAATTAATGGTGGCAAAACATTTTAGCTTAATGTCACCCAATTCTATAGGTCAGATGAAGGACAATCTCAATGTTAAATTAGAAAGGCACATCACCTACATGTCCATAATTTGAAAACATTGTTTAGATACAATCCATATGCACATGTGGTGAATTATATGGTTCTTGTTGATCCAAATCAAGTTCCCAACAAGGAGGCATTTGATAGGACACAATGTTTTGACTACATATACAATATAATTGGAGGGAACCATTCAACAGGGGCCAAAAGACAATTGATCGAGGAATATCCTAGAAACTATCTTTTTGAGACAGTGAAATGCATCATTTATGTTGGTTTAACAGAAACAGAGGCAAAGTTATTGGCATGGGATCATAATGTAGATAATGAGTATAAAATGTATATGACTTTCATCTAAAGGGTCAAATTTATTCATAATGAATCTATAGAAAAATGTGGTGGGGATAAGGCAAACGCCATTTTAAGCTTTCAGAATTAATGTTATATGGAAATAGGTTATCAAATTGAAAATAAAACCAAATCAAAAGGTAATAAAGTAAAATTCAGAACGATTCAGAGGCATAGATAAGGTTTTCCATTTGGCATTTAGAACAGGGAGATATGGGAATTGATTGATGACATTTTCGACATGTGGGAGAATATTGCCATTAAACATCAAAAGGTTAAAAATTCTAAACCCATAATATGTACCAACAGTAAAACAAGTCCTGAAATGAAGCAACTTCCAAATGATATGACTATCACACCTTGGAGAACATTGCAAGGAGTGAAGGATTACAAACTAGTCCAATCAATATTATGTCATGTGAAGTCAGATGAATTGTCACTGAGGAAATGTGCTCAGAATTTCAAAAGTAAGTTTGTTGAATTATTTTTACTTTTTCTTGGATTATAATTTTCTTTTAAATATAACATATTGTTGTTAGTATTATTTGTTATACATAGCACTATATTAACATTTTTTACTTGATTTATTCAGTCATAAGATCTATATGAAAATACAAGAACATATGGTTAAATTTTGAATGAAGAGAGTTGGAAAGATGTTGTATTCAATTACCCAGAATCGAGTTCTAAAACAACAATTAAAGATTTTTATCTTGCATTCAAAAAGGTGCGTTGATTTTTACATTCATTTTATTCATATAATTTTTTTTATTACTTATACTTATATTTGTTTATTTCATTAAAGATGTCGAAGAAGGATGTGAATGGAGTACCAAATACTTTCAAAAGCTTCATTGAAAAAATCAAGTTGGAAAGATTGAGAAAGCAGTGTCTTAGGAATGTTGAACTTGATCCTACTCTTCTCATTTCATTTGAAATGGGTTGGACACTCCAATATCAAATAATACAAGGTGACTGTTAAGACATTGCAAAACTCATACCTAAAAGGGAATATGCCCTGGTTATTGCAGACATTCCTCGTGGTTGCAATTTCCCAGACATTGGATATGATAGTGAGCCTTATAATTATCAAGATTTTAATAAAGTGGTTACGGACTTTCAAGAAGTCACAAAATCACCACTTTGGAGATTTGTGACATTTCATTCAGACACACAATTTGCAATGTGATGCAGGAGCATCCAGACTTAGCCAGCAATGTGATTGTATGTTCACATGTTGTGGCTAACATGAGATGAATTTCATTGACCTGAGTGGTCAAAATCAGTTCTTAATAGAGAGGGTTGGATCTCTCGAAAATTATCTTTGCTCCAATTATTGTAATAATTAGAATATTGTATTATTTTTAGAATAGGAAATAAGTTGTTAGTATAGGTGTGTATTAGAGCTTGAGAATAGGGATTTAATGGTTGAATTGATAGAAAGAGATATTGAGTTGTCAATGCAGTTAGGATAGGATTTGATTCATAAAATAGGAAAGAATGTAATGACAAAGAGATTAGATTATCAAGAATAGAGTGAGTAAGCGAGAGTTTGAGTGAGAGATAGGGTTTGAGATTGAAACAGAGGTCAGACAAACTGTTGTAATCGAGCCGGGAGGGCCAAGACTCTGTAATTTTCATTTTGTTGAATAATTGATTAAAGTGTGGTGTGGATGCACTGTGCTGGTGCAGAAATTCATTTGTAGTTGTGTATCAACATTCTGGACCCTAATCGAGTATTTTTCTCTGTTTAAACACTTTATTTATAAATCACAGTCAATTAGTATGAAGAGTTAATATTGAGCTTAAGCGCTAAATCTTTCCTTAATTATCTTTATTAAGATTGTGAATTAAGCATGTGGTAGTATTTGATAAATGGGAAGTGGTATCTCGCGCACTCTAAAGATGGGAAGAGGTATTCCCAAATTTCATGCGATTAGCCTAAGTGGGTGACACGTAGCACGAAAAAACTACTTTTCTCGTGTGCTCTAGACCTGATATCGGGCGTGCAAGAATCTGCGCGAGATTGCGTGAAAGTCATTCTATTGGACAGGTCACATCGACGGTGGAGATCATCTGGGTTAGTTGGTGAGTGTACGACGCGATATTTGTTGGATCTAGAAAAGTGAGATCAATGGCACGAATTGAAACGCTTGATAAAAGGAGAAGTCAACGAGGGACCGACAGTGATTGATCAGATAAGAGGGACCCTCATGGGGAAAATCCACGTACAAAATTTGTTAGTGCACAGCTGATTGGCTCTAAAGCTAACCAGTAGTCGAATTCTAGAATACCACCCCATTTCGTCAACCTCCTACGTCATGTTTGGTATCAAAACACAGTGATTAAGTTTTGTTACAGTAAACATGCCACTGAGGAGAGAAGGAGGCATAGGTCAGGGGAGACCTGTAACAAATGCAGTTCTGCTTGATGAGATCCGGAATCTGCATACAAGGATGGAGACAATGGAGACTGCCCAGATGAGAGCACCTAATGAAGGAGATGCCAGTGCTGCAGAAGAATATTCTGAGGATGAAGAAGAGGATGAAAGTGAAGCTGCCAAAGTTATCAAGATATTGGCCAAAGCAAGTGGAAGACCAAAGGCGGAAATACATTTGTATGATGGGAATCTCAATGTAGAAGAGTTGATGGATTGGATCAGTTCATTAGAAAAGTATTTTGACTATGAGGAGGTTGATGATAAAAAAGAAGGCGAAATTTGCAGTTACTAGATTGAAAGGTCATGCAGCTATCTGGTGGAATGAATTACAAACATCCAGAGAAAGAAAGGGGAAGTCCAAGATCAAACAATGGGATAAAATGGTAAGTAGATTGAAAGCCAAATTTATGCCAAAAGATTATCAGTTAAATATTTCCAAACAGTTACAAAATTTGAGGCAAAAAGGAATGACTGTCAAAGAATACATAGAAGAGTTTTATAAGTTGAGCATTAGAGCAGGACATGTAGAGGATGATGTAGAAAGGTAGCTAGATATATAAATGGGTTGAGATATGACATACAGGATGAAATCAACTTGTTGAATCTGAAGACAATTGAAGATGCCTATCAAGAAGCTTTGAAGGCAGAAGAGAAGATGTTGAGGAAGAAAAGTAGAGGAATAGAGGAAAAAGTTTAGCAAGAGGTAGAGGAACTATGAGATCAAGATTTCAGCACCATCAGAGTGAAGCAGAAGGTTCAAGTAGTAGACCACCACAGAGAGGAGAATTTATTAGAGGGATATTTTCACCCAGAGGAAGAGACCGAGGAAGAGAAATTCAGTGTTACACATGTGGAGAATGGGGACATGGATCATGGGATTGTCCTCATAATAAAGTAACAAATCAAAAGAATGTGAATGTGGCTACGGCAAGGGAAGAAAAACCTCAAATTCCAAACAAGGAAGAATCACTTGAAGTAGGAGAATCCTTATTGTTGAAAAGGGTATTGCTTAAGGCAGAGAAAGAGATAGGAGAACCAGCTCAGAGAAAGAGTTTATTCAGAACTACATGCAAGTCCAAAGGAAAATGTTGTAAAGTGATAATTGATAGTGGAAGCACTGATAACCTTGTTTCTACAAAAATGGTGGACAAGTTAGGATTAGTGAAAACAGTACACCCTACTCCTTACAAAAAAAATCATGGCTGCAAAAAGGACATCAGCTTATTGTAACATAACAATGCAAGGTAGAGATACATATTGGTACTTATAAGGATGTGACATTGTGTGATGTAATGCCATGTGTTGTTGGGAAGACCTTGGCCGTTTGATCGAAAATCTATTCATGATGGGAGAAGAAATACTTACACTCTGGAGAAGGATGAAAATAAACACACACTAATGCCATTGAAGGATGAAGCAGACAAAGAAACGCCTGGAAACAGTGTTATGCTGATGAGTGGGAAAGAACTGTTGCAAGAAGTCAAGAAGGATGAACAGATGCATTTTGTTGTCATAAGGAGACCTAAGGTAATTTTAACTTCCACAAACTTAGATGATTTATCTGAAGAAATCAAACTTTGTTGAATGATTTTGTTGATATTATTGCGGATGAGCTGGCAAATGCATTACCACCCATCAGGAGTATTAGTCATCATATTGATCTAATACCTAGAGCAAGTTTGTCAAACAAAGCAGCATACAGGTTAACTCCTCAATAAAATGTAGAAGTTGGAAGACAAGTACAGGAACTGAAGGATAAGCGATTAATTAGAGAGAGTCTTAGTCCATGCGTTGTACCAACAGTACTCAGTCCAAAGAAATGTGGTGAATGCGTATGTGTACAGATTCCAAAGCCATAAACAATATTACTATTAGGTATAGATTTCCTTTACCACGCATGGATGATTTGATGGATTGTTTAAGTGGATCAAAGTATTTTTCTAAAATAGATCTAAAGAGTGGATATCATCAAATAAGGATTAGAGATGGAGATGAATGGAAGGTTACATGTAAAACAAATAGTGGTTTGTGTGAATGGTTAGTGATGCCTTTTGGACTCACTAATGCACCTAGCACATTCATGAGATTATGAATGAATTTTTGAAGGAATATGAAGGCACGTTTGTCATTGTTTATCTTAATGATATTCTAGTTTTTACTATAAGCAAAGAAGAACATCTTGAGCATCTTAAGTTGGTTTTAAGAACTCTATAAAAAGAGAAACTACAGATAAATATGAAGAAATGTAGTTTCATGAAGGAAGAATTATTCTATTTGGGATTTGTAGTTTCTAAAGAAGGTTTGAAAATGGATGCAGAGAAAGTCCAAGCAATTTGGAACTAGCCTACTCCAAGAAACATATTTGAGGTAAGAAGCTTTCATTGTCTTGCAAGATTTTATAGAAAAATTATCAGAAGTTTTAGTCAGATTTATGCACCAAGTATTGAAACAATCAAAAAGACTAATCAGCCATTCAAGTGAATAGAAGCAGCAAACCGAAATTTTAAGTTGCTGAAGAAGAAAATTATAGAGAAACCAGTTTTAGCTTTACTTGATTTTGGGAAAGTTTTTCAAGTTGAAACTGCTGCTAGTGGAGTTGCAATTGGAGCAGTTTTGAGTCAGGAACAGAGACCAATAGCCTAATTTAGTGAGAAATTAAATGAAGCTAAGAAGAAGTATTCTTCTTATGATAAATAATTTTATGCTATTGTACAAGCTTTAAAAAAATGGAGACATTATTTGCTACCAAATGAGTTTGTATTGTATTCTGACAATCATGCATTACAGTTCATAAACAACCAGCCAAAATTGAACCAGAAACATGCTAAGTGGGTAGAGTTTTTACAAAGTTTTACTTTTGTGATAAAACACACAAGTGGTAAGTTGAACAAAGTTGTTAATGCTTTGAGCAGAGTAAATTTCATTGTACAAGAATTAAGAGTTGGTGTTGTAGGATTTGAAGAAATGATTGATATGTATAAAGATGATGCAGAATTCAAATATATTTATGCAGTTGTACAAAATCCAATAGTTCATAACAGAATTCGATGGTTAGATTGTTTTATCCAAGGAGGTTCACTGTTTAAATGTAATAAATTATGCATTCTCGAATGTTCTATGAGGGAAAACATAATCAAGGAGAAACACAGTGGAGGATTATCTGGTCACTTTGGACAAGACAAAACCTTTGCTCAGGTAAATGCTTTTTACTATTGGCCAAAGATGCAAACTGGTGTTAAGAAATTTGTTGAGAAGTGCAAAATCTATCAGCATGCTAAAGGGAGAAGCAAAAATATAGGATTGTACCAGGCATTGCCAATACCAGACCGACCATGGGATGCAATTAGTATGGACTTTGTATTGGGGTTACCTAGAACTCAAAAATGAATGATTCCATTTATGTTGTGGTAGATAGATTTTCCAAAATGGAACATTTCATTGCATGTAAAAAGACTAGTAATGTAACACATATTGCTAATCTGTTTTTTCAGAGGTTGTAAGGTTACATGGATTTCCTGTAAGTATTGTGTCTAATAGGGAGACAAAGTTTGTTGGGCATTTCGGGAGAACCCTTTGGAAGAAAATAGGTTCCAACCTTAGTTTCAATTCAGCATATCACCCTCAAACGGATGGATAGACCAAAGTGGTAAATAGAAGCCTGGAAAACATATTGAGAATTTTAGTGTATAACAATCCTAAGTACTGTAATTTAGCACTTACTCAGGCTGAGTTTGCTTATAATGACACTCCAAACTGAAGTACTGGGATGAGTCCATTTCATATTGTTTTTGGAATAAATCCAAAAGGTGTGTATGAACTCAAAAATTTGGGTAAATAAGAGAAAAAAAGTGCAAAAGTTGAAGAGTTTGCAGAGAAGATGCAGAGCTTACAAGAAGATGTCAAAGACAGATTGCATGAAAGCAGTGGAAAATACAAATAGAGAACTGATATGAAGAGAAGAGAAAAATAATTCCAAATGGGAGATCTAGTGATGGTATACTTGAGAAAAGAAAGATTTCCTATTGGGACTTACAATAAACTAAAGATGAAAAAGATAGGACCATGCAGAATTATGAGGAAGTTTTCAACTAATGCTTATGAAATTGAATTTCCAAAAGGGATTGGAATATAGCCTATCTTCAATGTTGCATATTTGTATCATACAAGGAGACAGAGTCATAGCTACAAAAGGAGCATGCAAGAGATGAAGTTCAAACTTTAAATTGGGAAGAACAAATGCCAAAGACAGTGAAGAAAGAGGTGGAAGCTATTTTGGAGAAAAGAGTATCCAAAATAACTAAAGGATAGGTTTATTTTCAGTATCTAGTCAAATGGAAGGGACGGCCAGTGGAGGATGCTAGTTGGATAACAACGACAAAATTACAAAAGTATGGAGTTAATCATGAAAGTTTGATGAAGAATTCTTTTCTTCCCCGGAAGTGATGCAGGAGCATCCGGACTTAGCCAGTAATGTGATTGTATGTTCACATGTTGTGGCTAACAGGGGATGAATTTCATTGACCTAAGTGGTCAAAATCAATTCTTAGTAGAGAGGGTCGGATCTCTTGAAAATTATCTTTACTCCAATTATTGTAATAATTAGAATATTGTATTATTTCTAGAATAGGAGATAAGTTGTTAGTATAGGTGTGTATCAAAGCTTGAGAATAGGGATTTAATGGTTGAGTTGATAAAAATAGGGATTGAGTTGTCAATGCAGTTAGGATAAGATTTGATTCATAAAAGAGGAAAGAATGTAATGACAGAGAGATTAGATGATCGAGAATAGAGTGAGTAAGCAAGAGTTTGGGTGAGTATAGGGTTTGAGATTGAAACAGAGGTCAGACAAACTATTGTAATCGAGCTAAGAGGGCCAAGACTCTGTAATTTCCATTTTGTTGAACAATCGATTAAAGTGTGGTGTGGACGCATTGTGTTGGTGCAGAAATTCATTTGTAGTTGTGTATCGGCCTTCTGGACCCTAATCGGGTATTTTTCTCTGTTTAAACACTTTATTTATAAATCACAGTCAATTAGTATTAAGAGTTAATATTGAGCTTAAGCGCTAAATCTCCCTTAAGCGTCTTTATTAAGGTTGTGATTTAAGCATGTGGTACTATTCGATAAGTGGGAAGTGGTATCTCGAGCGCCCTAAAGGTGGGAAGCGGTATTCCTAGATTTCACGCGATTATCCTAAGTACGTGACACGTAGCACGAGAAAACTACTTTTCTCGCGCGCTCTCGACCTGATATAAGTCATGCAAGAATCTGTGTGAAATTGTGCGACAATCATTCGATTGGATGAGTCACGTCGACGGTGGAGATCGTCCAAGTTAGTTGGTGAGCGGACAATGTGATATCCGTTGGATCTGGAGAAGTGAGATCAACGGCACGGATTGAAGCGCTTAATAAAAAGAGAAGTCAACACGGGACCGACAGTGATTGCTCAAATAAGCGGGACCCTCAGGGGGAAAATCCATGTACAGAATCTATTAGTGCGCAGCTGATTGGCACTAAAGCTAACCAGTAGTCGAATTCCAGACTACCACCCCATTTCGTCAACCTCCTACATCACAATGTTATTAACAAGCTTCAAGGGAAAATCAAACTCAAGGATGCAGCTTACATGGTAAGACATTGAAATTGTATGTTTGATTAATGTTAAACTTTTTTTTTTAATGTATAAGTTAATTAAACTTTTACTATGTCGTGTTACAGGGAGAAGTCAAATCTTATTTCTTCAGGAGATCAGCCAATTACAAGTGATTGTGAGTTCATCCATGTTGAATGTTGGGCTAAAGATGATAGATATGAGTTTATTCTTCTTAACCAAGTAGATGGAAAAAGTTATAGCCAAGTACTGGTTCATGATGTTGTCATAAAAAAGTAAACATATGAGAGATAGTTAACATTTATCAAAAACCACAAACCTTAATTAACTATCTTATAGATTTATGTTCAAATGAAGGAGATTGGTTTTTGGATTTAATTTCAAGTTCAGGTAAGTTTTAATATATAAAATTGAATTTTAATATTTTTTTATGTGTTTATACTAATTTACTCACTTATTGTTTATGTGCTTGATTATTAGGTACAACACTAGCATGTTGCCTACAAAAAAAGAAGAAATTGCATTGCGATTGAAAGAGATCCACTACAATGCAATTTTATTTAACAAAGAATTTATGCTCTTCAATTTCTTCCAGATGCAATACAAGAAGTTGGTTTGAGGAAAGGATATTTTAATGAATCAACGTGTGGCAAAAAAAAGCAAAGGAACCTCAACCACCATTATATGGAATGATTGGAAAATGACACTTTGGGAGATTTGAAAATATGAAAGACCTATTAGAAGAGGAAAATGAGGAAACTCAAGCAGAAAATATTGTGGAAGAAGAAAATAATGAAGCTAAAGAAGACAATGAACATAGATTATATGATATTGTTGATGACAATAAAGTTATGATTGCAAATCAAGCTTAGTTTTGAGATAACTTCATTAGTTTTACTTGTAACGTTTTGACTCTGAAATTTTATGAGAGGAATAGGAATTTGATTATTGTTGTTATATGTTGAATATTTGTATTATCTAATTTTCACTTTAATTTTTATGTGAATCATTTTTTTTGTAAAAAATTTGTGATTACTATTATTTAA
>APFE030971946.1:49823-66878 GCA_000404065.3 Pinus taeda
AAAAAAGAAGAAGAAGAAGAAGAAGAAAGAAAAAGAAAAAGAAAAAGTTTTTGTTAGGATTTTCCTATAAAAACCGTTTATTTGACATTTCATTTTTGACAAAAAAGTCTAAAAATGTTTTTTTTTTTCATTAAATTTATATTGAAAATGTGTTTTTTTTGTCAACTGTTTAATTTTTTTTTTTAATGACAATTATTTGATGTCAATTGAAATATTAATTAGCATTACATAAACATATAGAAAATACTAACTTTAAAATATTGACCATTTTTTATTTAACTGCCCGAAAAAATTAACATTTCATTACAAAAAAAATTGAAAAGAAAAATGAAAACACACAAATACATAAATACACTTAAAAAAAAATCTTATTGGAAGAAGAAAACATTAGAAAATCTAAAGTGTCAAAAATCAACTCTCTAAAAAAAGGGTTGATGTTGTGTCAACACTTTTCAAAATTAGCATGAAAATTACTAACATCTAAAAAAAATATTAAAATGCCAAAAATATGCTAAAAAAAAAGGTGTATTCTGAATCACCACTTTTCAAAATCCGGTGATTTTTTGCTACCTCAAAAAAACAGGTACTAAGTAATTTTCGTGTTTGATTGGTAACTATGTTACTGGTGGATCGATTTTATTTCTCTCCTTGTTTGTAGCATACTGCAGTTCAATTCTTTGCTACCAAGATGAAGAGCAATATGTAAGCCATCGTTCCAAATGCCTTTCCCCTGTGCTCAATTGGATCGCTTCCATCTGGAGCTTTGCGATTCTCTCCTTAATTCACATGTAAATTATTATTTAAGTTGTTGCGCCATGGAAATTGGGGTTCCTGGAGCGGCTAAGTGCCAAATTTCTTTTTTTCAGGATAACCATACATAAATCAGCATGCCTCTTCAACAAATTCGCAAGTGGAGATAATCCCACACATAAATCCGCCCGATCGACACTTTCGTTATTTGTTTTTTTAGCACCTTTATCATACATCAAATGGGCAGGGATCATCAAACGGTGAGTTCAATAGATTTGGATGTGGAGTTTTCTGGATAATAATCACTGTGTGGTGTTGTTTGTTCGAGTTTTTCAATCAATTCGTAAATGTAGGGTGTAATCCCACATTCATTGCACAAAATCTATCATGTTGCTTTATCAAATGGCATGTTGTGACATTTTTTTCACACCGAAGAGCTACTACTTATGCATTCAACGTATGTGTGCTATATTGTGACATGATGGCAAATTTTTGGATTATATATATATATATATATAGTATTGAAAATGAGTTATCCCACATTGATGAAAGAATAGAGACTTTTAGTGTGTTTATATGTGTTTAGTTTACACACATGCTAGAAGGAAATGACTACCATGTGGTCAGAACTTGGCCTCCTTACATGGCTGAGTGATTTCGTGTTGGACTTTGATTTAAATACTTGGGGGTCTGATTTAAATACTTGGGGGCTTGGGTCATAGAGGTTTTACAACATTTAATGACAATGATAGGTAAATTGTTTTTCGTTAATATAACAATAATTAATTCAATGTAATTTTTTTAATTTAAAGTTATATATATATAATTTATGTCCAGAATAAGAATTTTGTAATGTATTAGGTGACGTAATTATTTCCATTAATAATTCCATTTTTTAAGGTAGGAGAGTGCCCAATGATGTAGAGGTGATGCCAACAAGTAATTCCTTTTTTTTAAGGTAAGAGAGTACCCAATGATGTGGAGGTGATGCCAACAAGTAAGACCAAACACAAAATGTGAGGTGATGTGCCAATCGAAGATGTCATGTCGTCTTCTCGTGACCAATGTTGTCATGGACGCGAAAGATAACAAAGAGACACTAACGATCCAACAAGTAAAAGGACAATTATAATGACCATAATGAAGGATACACAAAAATATCGAAAGCCAATCAATAGGAATCAAAGGAATCGTTAGCCACTAACATGCCAGGAAGGAAGGGAGTTTTTCAAAATGCAAAATGGAGGGTTCCCATGATTTCTATAAAAAATTATGGAGGTGTTGTGGTCACAATAGAAGGCAGGTTAGGGGAATTTTGAGATGTAAAATGGACCTCCTAAGGAAAATAATAAAATAATAGTTATGATTTTTTTAAGAAAAAGAAAGGAAACTATTTTTTTATAGTATTTTTGGCTTATCTCTTTATAGGTTTACTCAAATTTCAAGTGTAGACACCCATTGGATATGGAATTAAATTCCACATCAAATGAGTACTCATTACGCATACCTGTGAGAAGGCTCACATCAAAAAAATTAAACATGCATTAAAAAAGTGTGTTCAACATGATTTTTTTTAATGTATCTTCAATTTCTTTCAATGTGGATTTTTTTAGAAGTATGTAAAGTGGGTACTCATTGGATGCGGAATTTAATTCTATATCCAATGGATATCTACACTTGACATTTGAGTAAACCTATAAAGAGATAAGACAGAAATACAATTGAAAAAAAATCTTCTTTTCCCTCCAAAATATTTTCCACTAGGGATGACATCACCATCTTGAATCCTATTGGTTCTCTTAAATTTAATTTTTTAGTACATCAATAGATGTACATATTAGTGAGTTCATAGTAAAGTTCGAGAATGATGTAGGCATGGGATTTGTTCAACAATCTGATGGAGAGTGACTCAAATTTACATGTGGATATTGGTAATAATCTCATATATGTTGTGGAGGGGGTTGGAACCATTAAGTTCCAGCTAGTGTCAAGAGGGACGTTAGAAGCCAAGGACATGTTATTTGTACTGGGACTAAAGAATAACTTGCTCTCAATTTTAGTAATCAAGGACAAAGGATATGTAGTCATGTTTAGGAATGGCTAGGTGCTCATTTCTCCAAAGGACTCTAGCCCAGACATAGTAGTGGCCAAGGAAATTAGATATAGCAACTTGTACAGGTTGATGGGAAAAATTGTTCAGGATTTGGTACATAACAGTGACAACCATTTTGAGCTATGACACAAGAGGATGGGAAACATGCACTATATGGCATTGTTGATCCTAAGGGAGAATGTCACTAGTCTCGCAAAGTTCAGTATTGAGTAGCAAGGCATGTGCAAAGGGTGTGCTCTTGGCAAGAATGCCAAGGTTTCATTTCCAAAAAGTGAGAGTAGTTATAAGAGGATCTTGATCTTATTCACTTGGATGCATGTGTGTTGATCTCAGTGGCATTAATATAGGGAGCACATTACTATGTCACATTCATTAAAGTTTATTCTAAGAAAAGCTATATCTTCTTCATGAAGACCAAGGATGACGCTTTTAGTTAGAACTGGGAGTTCAAGGCCCAAGTGGAAAACCAGACAGGCAAGAATATCAAGGCTTGGAGCTCATATAATAGGGGAGAATACTTCTCCAACAAATTCAAGGATTTATACAAGGAGGTAGGTATCAAAAGATATATGGCAGTCTCATACAACCCTTATTAGAATGGATTTGTTGACGGAAAGAATCGATCATCATCAGTTCTACCAATACTATGCTACCAGACCACAAGTTGCCTATATTTATTTGGGTAGAGGCATATGGCACTATATTTTATATGCAAAATAGGAGTCCTCATAGGATATTGGGGGATAAGGCTCTAGAGGAGGCATTAATTGGGGCGAAACTAGAGATAGGACATTCGAGAATCCTTGGTTTCCCAATATACATCCATGTTCTTCTGGAGAAGAGGACGAAGTTGGAGCCTTTGGGACAAAAGGGGATTTTCGTAAGGTATAACAAATCTCAAAAGCTTACAGGTTCCTCATACAAACACAGAAGAAGACAATTGTGAGTAGGGGTATTAAGATTGAGGAAAACCTGGCATCTAGGAAGTTTCATGATTTTCCACCAACATTAAGAAAGGATGAGTAGGATGTTCCAACGGCAAGGAAGCATGCAGAGGGTTCAAGCTTAGGAATTCAACCTTAAGGTGGGTATGAGCCACTAGCTCCTTTGAATTCTATCAAGATACCCCAGTGGTTCAAGTAGATATTGAGTGATGCTCAAGACCATGTGGAGGTGATCCAAATGGATCCTAGAAAACCCTCTAAGTCTTCAAACATTCAAAACTATCGCATGAGAAGAAATTTCCAAAAAGTCAGATAACACTATCGAGCATGAAAAACATAGAGAAAACATTGAAAAACAGTCTTATCAGCGATCAAAGCAACTTTGAATCAAATTCGTCGGATCTGGCCGATCAACGGTCTAGATTTGATCGACCAATCGCAATCGACGATGGCAAGCGGGGGCTATTGGCGGAGACCACACGGAAAATGCGATAGCAATCAGCACGGGTCAACAAGGACCGTCAATCAAGAGCGCAGATTGACAGCCCATGTTAACGTGCTATATCGCAATCGACAAACACAGAGGAGCGATTACAATCAGCCCGGGATATGTGCGATATGTGATTGTGATCAATCGCATCAAAACAATACAATGGAGTTGGGCCGCAATATCCAGACCCGGCAACATTATAGATGATATTCTATATATTTTGAAGTCCGGAAAACGTCAATTTCTTTTGTATTTTGCATTTTCGCCAAATGAGTGGATTACAAAGGAAATGCACCTGATGCGATATTACATACCCAAAAGGGTTCATTAATGTTGTTGAATACTATTTCAAGTCCAATATGAGTGGGCTTTCATGTTTTAATGTATTTTTTATGTAAAAGGGAAATCACAAATCATGCAGGATTTCAAGAGGACCCAAGGCGGTAAATGGTTTGGGCCGGGCTCCGCCCAATCCCATACAATGGTTGCCACATGTCCAGGCTGAGGAGAGAGGAAACCACCCTCATTAGGCGGTTAACCTCCATACGAAAGAGTCGCCCGAAATGAACCACAGTCGTTGGATCTGGATCTCCTAGATCAATGGTGGAGATGCAATATCGCTACAAAGGCGGACCCGATAGGAGTTATAAGGCGGATCCATAATATTTCAAATCGGATGAGCAATGATTGGGCGGATTTTTCTGTGTTTTGCAGTGTTTCTCTGTGTAAATAGAAAACGACCAATTTTGGGATTTCAAAGGCCCGATGACCCATTCTGTTATAGAACAAGTGGCCACCATCCCTGAAAGCGTTTAGAAATGATTGCTAACGCTCAGAGGGGGATCTGAGCAGACAGAGGTCGGGAAGCCAGAGAGCCTGAGAAGGTGAAATGAATAGGGAGCACATATTAGCTTTAAAGCCACAGATTGATAGAAAATAGGCAGGCAGTCCTGAGACAGAGCAACAGAGACAGAGAGTCAGTGAGTAGAGTCTATGTACTCAGAAGAGACTTGGGGGATCCAAGTAAAGCCTTATTGTTTTGTATATGTTGTGTGAGGCTCAAATTGAGCTCACTATTGTAAAACTATGTTTTGAAGACATAATAGAGAGGTCACCACTGAAGGTTGGACCAGGAGATGTAGCCCAGGAGTGTTGGGTGAACTCCTTATTAAACTTGTTGTGTTTATGTGTGTTGTCTATTATGTTTCTTTTACAGCTCCATTGTCTATGTATTTCATAATCTTATCGATCCATTACACAAAGTAACATAGGCATATCCATGCACATGAGTCTGTAATACCTTAATAATTGTCTTAGATCTCATTATCAGATCAGGAGGCTCCAAGGAGCACATTCAGGGAGAGCAACCCTCCAAAGAAGTTTCCAATCTACATGGAACTAATGAGTAGCATCATGGAAGAGGAAACAAACCACAAGGTTTGGAGGAAATCCATGGTGAAGGATGAACCAAGGGACATTGTTTAAATGACCGAAGGGATAACCAATTCCAGGTGTCTCTTCATGAAGTAACTTTCTTGCTAAGAGGGAGCATTGATGTTAGTAGCTTATGTAGTTACTTCCAGACAAACCAAAGTGTCTAGGCATGTGCAAGTCACCTAATTGACCCTTAACCTTAGAAATTACTTTAATAATTAATGTAGTTGACTTTTATAAGATAAAGTGAGTTAATCTAATGAAATGCAAAGATTATTTTCATTAGTGAATTAGATGAATTTCAACCATTGATCTCAAGTGATGTTGAAATCTAATATCAGCCACTTTGGAGATTAAGGTTGTGGATTCATTTTATAACTCAAATTTATAACGGAAGGTTTCTCTAAGTGATCCATAAATTGTTACGGATGTTCCACTAAACAATTTGTCGCAACGGATCTGATAAAGAAATTATTGAACTTCAAAATATATGTTATGAGGGTTATTTTTCCTTATATTTCTAGAATAATTAATTTATTGTTTATTATTCTTGGAAAAATATAAATCAGTAGAAAATAGATAATAATAATAATAATAATAAAACAATCACTCACAAAACCATAATAACATAAGATATATCCTAGAAAACCCTTTCAAGGGAGAAAACCTAGCTAGAAGGTGAGGTTGTTTTGATCTCTTTTTCTCTAAATGGAAATGGATGCAAGTACAAAGAAGTGAGACCTGTAGCCCATGGGCTCTTAAAAAACACAAACCCCCTCTATTTTCTCTCTCTATATCCACTCTCAACTACTTTTCTCATCTATGAAACAATATGTACTCAAATAGGATGGAACCCCTTCCCCTCTTAATGGTCGGGCTATAACATGGCTCGATAGCCTACTAGTGGTTAAGTTTGACTCCCTCAACTCTTAATTAGAGTTACAATAATAACCTTTCTAAATTATTCTTCATCATATTCATTTGGTTAGCCCCTATTCCATGAATAATGGGGCTGACATGGCATCCTCTTGAACTATGGTGGTCAAAACAGGAAGCTCAACTTCCAGGTGGAATAACTTTTACATATAGACTCAATTTGAGGTCTTTCTTGAACCATTGGAAAGGTGTCTAATTTTACAAAAAAATTATGGCCTCTTGCACAAGTGAGAACTTTTGGACCCAAAAAAACTTCAGAAAATGCCTCAAACTACCTCTGGAAGGTTTAATCCCCATTTTTCCAAACTAGGACTTGTAGTTAAAAATGGTCTTGTGAGGTGATTCCTCTATTTTTTCCACTTTTAAAGCATCAAGGTGGATGAAAAATAATATAATGATCCAATCTAGATCAATAAGGGTGAAGCCACACCTTTAAGCGCAAGACATAGTGAGAGTGATATCTACATGATTAGATGGAGAAGGGCTTCCATTCAAGTGTGTAGTGTTTGAGGAAGAGTGCAAAGGGAAGCAAGGGAAGGATCAATATCAGTCAAAAAATCCAAGAATTAATCAAGGGTTTGATCAACTAGATCTATTTCAGGTTCATTAGTGTATACACTTCCTTAGTGAGTCATTATCCCATGAAGGGAGCCCTTGTAAGTTCTGAAGTTATTTGAATGAAGAACTTATTTGAAGGGCATAAAATATTTGTGTGCATGTGTGAGTTTTGCATATGATTTTACTTATGTTGTTATATTTATTTTCTCATGTGAAAATATCAGCCATAATTGTTATTTAGTAGATCTATAGTTGCTAAGAAGTAATTAATCAAATTGTTGGGGTTAAAAATTAACACTTTTAACCACCATGGGGGTACCAAGTAAATGCCACAGTAGCACCCATAGCTCATAATTGTGGAGATAGTCATGTGTATACTTTCAAAATGATTATATAGGGTTTAAAAATTATAACCCAAATTACGATTTGAGGATTCTAGTAACCCTAGCCGTAAATGGATATCAAGACATGTTAAATATTGGGAAACTAGGAAAGGAAGGGGTTTCATTCATATTGTATTAACATATTGTTCCCTAGTTGAGCCAAGGAGACAGAATCAGATATTTTGAGAAAAATAGAGGAAGTAGAAGACCCTACAGTAACCATTCAAGCCATATTGTTTTGTACTCCATAGTGAGTCAAGTTTTTTGTTTGTATTTGCATTTATATTTGAGAAGGAAATAGCAAGGTGTAGTCCTTACCTTCTAGCTACTTTTTCAACTACTAGGTGGTTACATCCTATGTCATTGTGTCGATGGTGTGGTATTTAACTTTTTACCCTCTTTCTTACAATTTTTATTTATTCAATAATTTTGAGCATTGTGATTGTAATATTAAATTATAATAGTAAATAAACACTACATAATAGAGCATAACCTCACAATGATTATAGAAATTTATAAGATCTATTGTGATCAACTATCTCATGGAATATCCATGGCTAGTTACAAATTATATCAGTGTTAGAGAAAATGTTATTTGGAGTTTTTGTGGGATATTACATGGTTTATAAATCGAATTCTTTAGTAATAGTGAAAGAGGAAGGGCATGTTGTTTCTTTCGAACCAGTTGTAAAAACATAAGTTACAATAGCCTTCCAATCATTAGGGAAGTTATGTTGATTACAATCGATGAAACCAACCAACAAAGGAGTCACCAACTAAACTACAATGTATCTTATATTGAACTATACCCCATATATACCAAACTTTCCTTTTATATGCTTTCTAATGGCTCTCGTGGGGTGTTTGCATATATTGGGAAACAAGACCAATATTAAGGGAAATATTAGGACAAGTATGAGTCAAATAAAAAAGGTTACCAATTGACTATTTCTACAAAGTCACATCTACTTCAACCATAGTATAGGAAACATTAAATTTGAATCCAAAATGGAAGAGAGATGGGGTTGGTTTACATTTTCCACAGGAAAGTGGTGAGGAAGATCATATACATACTTCGACTAGGAAAGGGAAATTCCATCCTCAGTTTGCAAGGCCTGGAGACCAAGAAAATAATGCAAATTTCCTAATTCTATAATTGAAAATTTATTCATAAGGTTATATTTCACACGGATTAAAAGCTTAGGGTCATTTCCAATGAGTGCAAGGTCAAAATCATTGTAAAAAAGTATTATCAAATGGTTACCTACTTTCTTGATGTAGATATTGAGTGACAATGACATCTAGAAAGTTCGTTTCAAGAAGAAACCAATCTATTTTAGCATACCAAGCTCAAGGAACTTGCTTAAGGCCATAGAAAGATTTCTCAAGGTGGCAAATGAGGCCAAAATTATTCTAAATATATCCATGAGGTTCGATGCAAATTTCTTCTTGCAAATCCTCATGTAAGAATGCAAATTTAACATTCTTTTGGTGGACCTTTTATTTATATGAAGTGACATGGGCTAGAACAAGGAATATTGAGCTCATTTTGACTACACGGGTAAAGGCTTTACTTAGTCAATGCCTTTTACTCGAGAAAATCCTTTGGCAACTAATTGAGAATTATGTATTTAAACACTTCCATTTGATCCATACTTAGTTCTATCCACCCATTTACATCTAAAAACTTTTATTCCTTTTAGAAGAGGTGCAAGGTCCCAAGTATCATTTTCTATTTAGGAACAATATTCTTCATTCAATGGTGTGTTCCAATATAGATGACCAAAAGATTTTGCAAATGTTTATGGATAATGATTCTCTAAAACTGGAGTTAAAACAAAGGAGGATCATTTGGATTGTGAATGTGTATAATGCTTGTTTAAAGGATCACTAATAAAATCATTGGTTTCTTCTTTTTTTGTACAGGCCCGTCTATGAAGGTGAGTAAGCAGGGATGGATTGGATCCTCTTTGTCATCATCTGAAGAAGAAACCAAAATAGGGGCACTAACAAAATAGTTGGGAATAGAAGATGGCATAATCTCTGAAGTTGAAGATCACATGACCACCACATTAGGCTTGTAGGTCAAGACACCTTCATCAAACTTAATATATCCTAATATAATTTCACCATGATGAGGTTGAAAATTTCTATTACCTTTATATCATTAAAATATCCAAAAAGAAATGCTCTTCTCACTCTTAGGTTGCAATGCTTTTATTTTCTCACCAGGAAGGTGGGCCTGTGCTTCACTACAAAACACACAAAAGTGACCTACATTTGGTTTAATTTTCTTCCATGCTTCTTTCAATGTTATATATCTTAAACCATATGTAGGAATGTAAATAACTGTGAAATTTGAATAATTAATGGCTTCTACCCAAAAATGAGGACTTAATCCCTTAGAATAGATCATTCAATTCGCCATTTTTTTTAATGTGTGATTATTTCTCTCAAAAACTCATTTGGTAGTGGTGTACATGGAATAGTGTGTTGCATTTGAATGCGCTATGTGGTGTAGCAACTTGTAAATTTGTTGTGAACATATTCACTCCATTATATATTTTTAAATTTTGAATCTGATGTCCAGATTGTTTTCCTACAAGTGCCTAGTAGGCCAAGAACATGTCAACAACTTAACTCTTAAGTTTCAAGAAATAAGCCCAAGTGCACATATCAATTAAATTTATTTCAAGTGGTTGGGAGGAATGATTATTTTTCTCCCCATCTAAGTTCAATTCCCACAACTGTCATGTTGAGCTCATATTAAGTATGATTTTGTAATGGCTTTGAGCCTTGTAATTAAACAAACTTGAACCCTAAAGAATGTCGTAGCCTTACTTGTCGGTTTAAGGGTGGGGTATTGAAGAAGAAAAAAACAAGTGTGTATGGAGAAGTCATCAATCAAAGTTAAGAAGCACTCGAACCTAAATAAAGAAGTAAAAGGAAGTAAATCACACAAAACACCATGACAAATCTACATGGGGGGCAAGGTGTGCCAATAGGAACATTTGTACAAATCACAACAACATTTTCCAAGACCACAAGTGGAACAAACACCATCTCTACAAGAAACTAGAGAAAGAATAGTCCTTGTATTCTGATTACATATTCATGCAATGAGAGATAGTGTAAATGACCAAACTTCTCACGCTAAAGTTTCAAGTCATCACTATAGGCAACAAAAACTAATGGCAAGGATGATGATTTGAAGTTTCCAAATATGTCTCATTAACAGTGTCAAATCCTTACGACTTTTTAAACCCTTCATTATAATTTAATGAGGTGAAAATTTATTGTTTTACCTTGACCTAAATGAGTGATTTGATACACTAATATAAGGTTGCAGGTTATGGCCATCATCTTATCGAACTATTCAAGACCGTGTAACACTAAGATATCTATCATCAACAACAAATATTAATTTAGTGTTTCCTTAATTAAGAGTGAAAAACATGGATTTATCCTTAGCCACGTTATAAGATGCTATAAAATCAATAATCCACTAATTAAAAGAAGAAGATGTTGAATTGAAGGAAAAACTAGAAGCAAAAAGTGCATGCTCATGAAAAGAATTGTTAGAAGAAGGAGGATATACACTAATGTTGTTCTTCTCCATTGTTGCTTCCAAGGCTTCCATATTCTTGAAACATTTACACTCCAAAGGACCATGTCATCCACAAAATTGCAATGTCTCTACATTTTCTTACCATTTAATTTTGATCAGTTATCATTGAGAGGGTTTTGTACCCTTTTTTGTTGTTGTGAGGACTTTTCTTCTTCAAATGCTCAACTTTATCATTGTTTTGTGCCACCAAGGATTTGTTATATGTACCTACAATGCTAACCACTCCATGATGTAATAACTTATCTTGCTTTCTAATCAAAGAATCACAAAAAGGTTCAAGAGAGGGCATTTTTTAAGTAACCCCTTGACTAATAAAAGCTTCTATGATGAAGTGAAAATCAGATACAAAAATAGAATACATAGTTCCATGCTTGGTAAGAATAACATCTAAGTTGGTCATCTCTATTGATTATCTTACATTCTACATGCAAAAGTCTAAGTGTTTTTTACTTAGAGGTATTCAATGCAGGAGAAATTCAAAGGATTTAAGGAAGTTGATTAGTTTTCAAGATAGTGGACTTTAATGTCATTATGTTTACTAGACATGTTATCCAAATTTTGCCATGTTGCATCTAGGGTCTCAATTCCTCGAAGGTAAAATTAAAGATCCCAAAATATGGGTTTCTGATTAATCCCCGTGCTCCATTACTTTTTCATTACCCCATTTGTCTTTCTTTAATACATTAAGAGTGGCAGGTTTATTTCCCACGGTGATATAGTAAAGTCCCCTACTTCATAGCATATCATCCATGTGGGATTTCCATGAGAAGTAGTATGAACTAGTAAGAACAATATCACTTGGATTATCCTCCATTGCATTTTTATCATGCCATTTGGCTTTCTTTAATACATTAAGCATGACAAGTTTAGTTCCCAAGGTGACTTAGTCAAGTCCCCTACTTCATAGTATACCCTCCATGTAGGATTTCCATGAGAAGTAGTATGAACTAGTAAGAACAAGATCACTTGGACTATCCACATTACAATATATAAATTATATGGCATCCAAAGTACAAACTAATAGTCTAGATGAAAAGCTCTCGAGAAAAGATAGTTAAAAAAAACATAGAAAACATTGTGCAAATGTCAAAGTTACGCCCTTTTGAGGAAAGGCATAAAAAATAATTAAGTTGCCTTTGGGCAAGTGGAGATTGATCAATGTGATGTTGGGTGCTACGTGAGATTTCTAAGTACAAAAAAAATCCCTTAGTTTTTAACTTGTTCTTCTATGCTCAATTTTAGAAATAATTTACTTTAATAATGCAAGGGATCCACTTTATAAAATAAGTAAATTGCTTTATAAATTAAAATTGCATGCAAAAAAAAAAATCAAAGTTACATTTCTTTTTTCTCTTTCCCAAGCAGTATTTTCTTAGGGGAAACCCATCGGCACTTCCCCTCAATCCAAGGATGTTACTAGGGGAAACCCATCGGCACTTCCCCTCAATCCAAGGATGTTACCTAGGTTGAACCCTATATTCTTCAAGGCATGAATCCATACCAACAACAAGGCTCAAAGACATTAATGTACTCATTATGAGTTCAACATGTCACTTACTGAAATAGAACCTTTGTGAGGAGGATAACACTCTGTGATAGCCACTGGTCTGAACTAAATTGACATTGAAGTTAGTTTACTAGAGATTCACTTTTATAATTTAAGTGAAATGCACTTTAAAATAAATTTATATTCTACTATAAAGTTGCATGAATTATTTCAAGAAATAACTTAAATAAAAGACATATTTGAACTAAAGACCTCTAATTTAATAAAGTAACTATGAACCAAGAGTAAAATATATAACAAATGTTAGGAAGGAGAGGGGATACCTTTTTCTACTCTTTACCTCAAAGTGTGTACTTGCCCCAAAATTCTATTTTCCCACCAAGAAAACTTCAACAAAATCACACATAAAAAAAAACCAAATCTTGAAAAAACATATCTAAATCTTTATCAAAATAGGGTTATATCTCAGTGAGTTTACTTAGACAATGTAAGCTTTATTTTTATTTTTTGATTGTTGAGATCACAGAAAGCACACAGAAAAGAGAATGTGAATAAATAAAATGCTTTGAGATATATTTTCGGTTTGTCGAGATCACACAAGGTGAACAATAAAAAGCATATGCAGTTGGAAAGGAATCAAGCTAAAATTGTAAACAGGAATGATAATATCTACCTTTAAATTTGATAAAATGGTCATATATTAGGCAAATGGAAACCTTTTAGGTGATATGAAAAGGGCTTCCAATTGAAATCAATAATCCAAATTCACTCTAACAATTCTCTAGGACAAAAAATGCTTAGAAATAGCATAGCTTTAAGGTCCTTTGATGCATGGAATGACACAGACTAAGGATCTTAATCAACATTAGGAATGGGTCTTCATAAGTGCTTTGATGCCATGTTCAATAAATAAGGTATATACACATAGATTTGACACCTTAATGCAATTGTTCACACAAACAATTAAATATTAGTACACCATTGTGTTACGTGGTTAAAACTTTCAAAGAGGGAAATAATACATGGTCCAAGCTAGCCCTAAGGGTTAGGTCAACTGGTTGATTTTTTGTTGTTAAGTACCTCGTTGATTGGGAGCTCATAGGGTCAATTCTCCTTGACGCCCTTGGGGTTAGGCCTTGCTAGTTTGATCGGTGGTATTTGATTCCCTTTGGGGTTGATCTGCCCGGATTTTCCCATGGATGTAGCGGCCAGCCAAGTGTCCATAAACCACCATAAAAAAAATCCATGGTTTAAGCTAACGTGGCCACTTGAAGCAATATATTAAAGAAAAAGGGAAAATACTTTACGTATGAGCTTCTCAAAATCGATCTTCAGTAAATAAAATTCCACGCTATTTAAATATAAAACATGGTTGAATTGGGTTTCAAATCACAAATAAATATAGTCATTATTATCAAGGAGAAGATGAACCATCAAATTAGATCATTAGAATGTACATTAAAAAACACACTTTACCTAAAGACGTGTTGGAACAAGCTAATATTAAATAACTCGTAAGTGTCCAAATATCTTAAAAATATTGACTACCCAAATTACCATACAAATCATGATTTCACATTCAATTAGGGATTTATTTACACCTTTATGTGTCATTTCTTTGGAAGTGGGGATGTGAGCAACTCTCCTTCATGACTAGATCTAAATACTCTTCTAGCTTCCTTCTTTGTCAATTTCAAACAAAAGTGAATCACATAATCTAGTTCCATTATCTCCTTCCCTGTTATGGGTGAACTCCTTTATATCCTCCTTTGTCACATGTTGATGAGTTCCTATCTCTAGCTTACCCCTCCTTTCATCTTTCTCATGGGGTTAGCTTCAGTGTCACAGGCTCTTTAGGATTAGCTTTTTGTTTGTTTGTTCATTTATTATATGTTATACAATATAACATATGTGTTCCACTATCTTGGTGCTCCCTCCTTCGATATTTGCCACAAGGTCAACTCAACTACTCTCTCATAGGATTGGCTCAAGAGTCATAGGCTCATCGAGCTAATTTTTTTTACAATATATAACACACAACATATAATATGTTATAACATAACATCTCATATGTTATGTGATACAACATATCACATATGACATGTCATGTTATAACACACCATATGTTATAACAAATGCTTATTTTCATTTTTCCTTCCTCTTCCCTCAAACTTCTCATTCTGTTTTTTCTTGACAAGAACTGAAAATTTTATATACTAGCAAAATTGCATTGAAAAGATGCAACTTTAGAAGCCATTGAAAGTTCCACATCATGATTGTAGTGTCTAATACAATTCTTATCAGAATACATAAGAAGAAGAAGAATACTTCCAAAAGGAAGATAATTGCATATGCCTTGTAATATATGCATAAGATAAATATAACAAAGCACTGCATATAAAAAGACTTACGGGAAGAGAAATGCTTTATGTCCTCCTATCATCCCGATAGTCCACAAAGCCAAGGGCATTCAAGCCTGGGAGGAGACAAGCTTAAGAAATTGTTTGTCTCTAAGTGTCATGAAGGGGAGTTTGTCTACATGTTTACCTAATGTTGGACTTGGAATTCCTATTGTTAGAACAACAGGTCTCCACATTCATCTTGAAGTTGTTAAATAACTTAACAATGTTGCACTAAAATTTTCATAGAAGTCATAACTTGAGTAAGAGATTTGAGATACTAATCTAGATTTGAAATATTGAGGAGTGTAATTCATGGAAGTCCCCCTAAACTTATTGTAACCCAAACTTCATTTTTTTTGCCCATCGTTTGTCCTTTGAGGCCAAAACTGAAGATCCCACTTCATAAATAGAAATCAGAGATGCATTGTAGCAAATACTTTGGAATTGATTACAAGGTCTGGCTAAAGTTTATAGAGACAATGTTGAACATTGAACAAGGGATTATATGCTAACTAAGTCAAAGCTCCTAGTCTTGATGCTAATTGTAGCTGTCATGCGGAATGAGTCGAGGTTGCGGACAAGATCGACCTCCCTAGTATCCACTGATATCTAGTGACAAGCAAGCCAATCAAAAACTATCTTTCTCTAAACATGCAAGTAAAACAAAGGCAAACAAGTGTTTTAGGCCTACCTTGGGTCCAATGCAAGTTTGTATAAGCCTCGCTCCCTTGCTCCAAATGAGCTTCCTTGAAGTGTAAGTCTGCAAACACAAACAAGCAAACAAATTAAATAGCACCTGAAAAGCAAATATCATAAAGCATATTCATCATAATGATAAAGGAGATTATTAAACAAACCACATAAAACAATTTGTTGAGAAAAATGAATCTGATTGTATTAATTCAAATGAAGAAGAACTTTACAACCTGTGCCTTAATGCTGTACAAGCTCCTCCGAGGGTCCGACAAGAAGTATCCTCTACTTTGACAAGTTTCACTCACTTCCCAATGAAACCAAAAGGTATGTGATCTCTCCTCTCAAGTTTAACTAGGAAGTCCCAATTCCATCAGCATTTACCCTCAAAATGTTCAGCTTCTAACCTCTCCAGCAACTGACCCAATGCCTTAATTTATAGTGCAATGGAGGGAAGTTACTAGGTCCTCCTTCAAAGGGATAAAGCCCTCCTTCAAAGGGATAGCTCCTCCTATCAAGGGATTAGCTCCTTCTCTTTTGGGATGCATGAACCACCTTGGAGCGAACAATCCACGTCAAAATTCCTTCTAGAAACATCTAGAATTAACCCAAAAGTGATTTTTTTAGGATAAACTTGCGCCTTTTTGACTTTTACAAGGGCACGCACCCACCCCTTTACAGACAGAGCGTGCAGGTACGCAGGTATTTTGAACAAAGGGTGTGGGTCTGCAGGTAAAAGTAAGAGAAAGTGCGGAACCAGAGTAATATTGATTTTCAATGTCTTTCTCTCATTTGCAAAGCTTGACATGAAGAGCTAAGGTCTAAGACTTGCTTAGGAGGCTAGTATAGGTGATGATAGACCCATACTGACTGCGAATAATCATGGTGACGATATTTTTGTGTAATAGATTGCCCCCTAAAGTGCGAAGTCTGTAGTAGATGAGGATTTCATTTATCATTTAAGAAGAGTGAAGTGCTTTATCATTTCGAGGATTATCTCGCGGAGAGCCCGGTTGGAACCTGTAAAAACATTCAAGTGAAAAATATATATATGAGTTCATATCATCGTTGAGGTAGGCATTCCCATACTCAGATCAAAACTGACTAGGAAACTAAAAATTGACTAGAAAACTGACTACTGCTCTGATATAGGAATGATCTTGTAATACATCATAAGTATAGACACATGTAGACACAGTATGGACGCAGCCATCTGT